>JACCIC010000018.1:3805000-4005000 GCA_018907035.1 Sycobia sp. Sy_11 | reverse complement strand
ATTGCGTACAGTATGAAATTCGGCGATACAAGAAACAGAATCTCCATTAGAGAATTAATCCAAACTCAGCATATATGGAGCCGCGAACGAGCGAGCCGGGAATAAACGCAGCCGCCGCGCGGGGCGCGTTAAATTATTTCCGCGGTGGGGAGCGTCGCCGCTCGCGATTCTCTGCAGCCGCGACAATCTCCGAAAAGAGGCAAAAAGCCCGAAGACTCCGAGGCGGCCACGGGGCGTCAGCGGGCGAGCGAAACGAGCGCGGGCGCAACAGAGAGGAGCGCGCCAGTAGTAACTGGCGACATATGCTCAGACACGCGGAGGCTCGCGGGGAAGCGCTCGCGCGCGCGCGCGCCGGCGACCGTTATATATTAGGGCGCCAAGGGCGAGGTGGCGCGGGAGGGGACGGGCGGGGCGGAGAGGGGAGGGGGGGCGAGCGGCGACACCATGGTTTTCCGGCGGGGCGGTTAACCGCTCTCGTTAACCGCCCCATAACACGTTGGCTCCGGGGGCCCCGGTAGCGCGCAAATTGCGTGCACCTACACGTTACTCCGGTTCCCCTCCCCCTCCGCCCACCCTCGCGGAAGGTTTATATCATAATGCGCCGCTCGCACTCTGGTTTTCCGCCTCTATCGCTTTGCCTCCCTCCGCCCTCTCACAATTGAAAATTCCAACCGAGAGAGAAAGCTTGAGAGAGACACAGCGGGAGAGGGAGAGGGAGAGTGATAGATAGAGAATGAGAGAGAGAGAAGTAGAAAGCGACGATGTCGACTTTAACGCTGATGCTGCGCGGAACACTCGTTTTCATTTTTATCTCGATTCGTTATACTTCTTCGCGACCCGGGGTGAATTATACTTTTTTTCTATAAAGAGGTGCTTTTGCGCGATAAAGTGCGCTATGAAATCTCAGATTCTCTTTTTCTCCCTGCGCTTTCATATTATTCTGTAAATAGTTTGATGCTTGCAGCAATGCTAATGTGGCTTGAAAAATGGACAAAGAATATAATAGATTTTCTATTTATTTTGATAAGCCACAAATTTTTATGGTTTAGAAACAAGTGAAACTGTATTCTTACCGTACTTGTAAATATGATTGTATTACCCGATATCAAATCGTATAGTAAAAAAAAATATTTTTGTTATCAATTACATACCTTCTAAAATTATGTAATTATTTAATCATTTTAAATTTAGTTAATACTTTATTAATCATTTTCATCAGTAATTAAAGTGATTTACTTGTTGTAATGAAAGAAAATATTTTCTTTATAACAGAAAATATTGTTTTCATCTGTATCCGGAAATAATAATTATTATTACCTGATTCCAGATCGCTCTTTATTTTCTACGTACTGCGATGAAGAAAAATATCAACTTTTCAAACATAAATATACTCGCCATAATCTTGTAAGGACCTTCATTCTCGCACGAACGTTCTCGCGCAACGTTTTACGTTATCAAAGTCGATAGAGAAGAGGCAAACATACGGCTACTAGGCGTTGAGCCGTTCTTATTGACAATTAAACATCTCGATAAATCAATCCTCGGAACGATGCCGGGAAAGTTTTTCGGCCGAAGGTATAAAAAAAAAAATAACATAAATAATGTAGCGCCCCTTCACGGGAGGGCGTCGATAACGCGAGCGCGACTCGGCGTCTCCTGAAAAAAGACGCACGCAGCGCCGATGGAAGGGATATTTCACCGGCGACGTTGAAAAGTTTGTCGAACATACCGGCGGCGACACCTTGCCAGGATAGCACCATAACTTTGAGTCTCCCATATAGCGCGAACGAAACGTGAAGAAGGGGGGGGGGGAGCCAGCGCGCGCGTGTTTTTAGGAACCAAACTACATATATATATATATATATATATATATATATATATATATATATATATATGTATTCGTCGCAGCGTATATCTTGTGTGTTTGTAACTTGTATACATTTATTAGATAATGCCTTTCTGATTCTTTCCGAATTTGTATAACGGGTCTGTATTTTTCGTTCGCTTGGTTACCAGACTAAGAATAGTCGTTGTTGACCTACAAGAAGGTTTAAAAATTATTCTCATGCTTATTACAGTGTATTCAGAGAGTGACACTATGTTCTTTATACATTAATATCGAAGCTTTTTCAAGTAATTCATAATATAAATGTAAATAATACTTTATTAATAATATAATAATATTAATGTTCGTAACATTTATATCATAAAAGGAAACTTTAACACTTATATGCTTGTAAATCGATAGTCAGTTTTGCCTTACTCAAACAGATCAATATAACTGAAGCAAATGACAATATAAGTTCTAATATTACAGATAAGGTCTGGCCCTTTCTGTCGTAGTTTTCTATCCGCAATCAAATTTGGAAACTGTAACCATAACTAATGCATGCTTCCGAGCTTACGCACGATTTTTCAAAGTGCTCATAGACTGCTGTTCAGTATACTTATTCTACTTGCTCGTGAGCACATCGAACTATAAACTTGGAGAAGTCCTTTTAGCTTACCGATATTGCTTTTGGATGCCGTTGAAGTTTTTCTTTACTCATGCACTTCCCAACAACGAGTTGACCCAGCCAATTAATAATAATACGATGGAAATGTTCTGTGTGAGAATCATGAAAGTTTGAAAATAAAAGAAAAATTTGGTTTTGGGAGTTGTAATCCGATTACTGTATGTAATCGAACAACTTGTTTTCTAATCTCAAAAATACGCTAAAGAGCAGATAATTTAATAACAAATATATTAAAGAACCATAATTATATTTTTGATGAACCTCATAATTATATAATTTTAAAATCCTACATTGTTTCATCCGAATATCTATAATACGTAACTCGAAAATATTGACAGAGTTGATATTCGTTGAGGCAGTCAATCACGCATAAATCACGTGACTTTGAAAACCTATATCTCTCCATAGATTAGGAAACAAAAGGGTTGTTTCTGAGAATTTTTTAAAAAGGACTTTTGACGATTCTGTACAATACAGAAGTTGTTAATAAGTCGGTTTTAGTGTAATTGATAATGGGCAAGAGAGCTATTCAATGATCAACAGTCACGAGTTATACCATTTGCCATAATCAATTCAAAATTTTTAATTGAGCAGTTTTAGAATAACGCAAATGTATTTTACTCATTTGTGTTAAATATCATTCTGAGATTAAAATTAAAAATTGTACTTATGTCGACTGTTTTTAATTAAATTAATAAATATTTTTATCGATCTTACAGTCTTTATGATATAATATATTAACAATATATATAATAAGTTAGTCTTTGTATATAATAATAACATTCAAACTGTCCTTATTTACATTCACTCCCGAAGAATCAGAAATAGAAATTACTAGTAAAAATTAAATTTAATTAGATTAACAATAAAAAACAATATAAATAATAAAAATAATAAAAATAAAATAATAAATAAAATAAAAATAATACAAACAATATTCTGCGATAGTAAGCAAGGTAATTTATGCAATATTAGAAGAAAATTCATGCGATATGTTAATAGTTATAATCATTTTAATTTAATACTGGTTCTTAAGGTAAAGCGAAAAGATTGACTATTTTCTTGTCTCATTTTAGCTCAAAAATGTAGTAGCTTTTGCTTCGCTGCTTCAGTATCAGCGTGGCATGGTAGTGCTGTCTATAGTATTAGCTGGTGTAATTTGAAAGCGCACAGTCGATCAAGTAGGGCTGAATAGTGAGAACAGTGGAGACTGAATAGCTAAACCTCTCTAAACAATCATTCATTACTTTCCAAATGAATTCAAGACAATGTATAAAGATATTGACAACACACTTCTAGCGTTGATTTTAACTTCGGAAGACCAATACGTTCCTCTTCTGATCTGCAATTACATTTCAGTACAGTTTTTTATTTTATTAAACAATACGGAAAGTAAGAAAGTGCTTGAAATATACAAAAAATGAATTTTTTCTTAACGTTGATTTAATAAGAACGAAAAAGGAATAAATTAATTTAATCTTTCCTTTTCATGGTTTGAACAAATAAATTGTGAGTTCAAAAATATATTGTAAGGGCGTGCATTAGATAGGTAGAAAAGATTTACGGGAAAAGAGAACTGCTGGTCTATTGAGGAGCGCCACGCAACAGAGATCAAGCTAATAATTTATTTCGGATACGGATTTTTTTCAGGATTATATCGAGCTCTGGATGGATTTTAGCTCCGGTAAGTGTTCGTGGGAATCGACTTCATCGTAGTCGGTGCACCGAACGAACTGCTAATTTTGCCTTTTGTGGACCTATTTATCTTATTTTGATCAGCTTATTTCGCTGTCGCTTGTGTAATATCGAGCAGCCGCTTTTATTATAATTGTAATAATAATGTATCATAATAATGATAATAGTTTATAAGAATCACAATAATAATTTATTAATTGTAAATTGCATTGTAATTTGCATACGGATATATATGTGTATACATGTCACGGGACATAATATACATGCACGCCCATATATATATATAAATCTTATATGATAAGGGCGCATACGCCAATGCGCATTTAGAAAAAATTATTATATATGCCGCAGTATAGAAGAGACTCTTGAATCCCCACTACCACGGTATCTACTTCCATGTTTGCGCGAGCGGAGTGAGGGAGAACGGGAGCGCGCGGCCATGTGTTCGAGTGGGGTAGCGGGCACAGGCCTATACACCTCGGCGCGATTCTCTCTTGCCGCGCAAGGTCCATCCCCTCCCGTAGACTTTATAACTTCTATTTAGCAGCAGAGAGAGAAATACAGTTCATATCGTGTACTCTCTCTCTCTCTCTCTCTCTCTCTCTCTCTCTCTCTCTCTCTTTCGAGTCTGCCGGTATTATTTTGTGCGTTTAAATTAGCGTACGTTTTGTAGTTATCGCGTCGGTTATCGGTTTCGCACGATATTATTTCCTTTTGGCCACTTGTGCGTTATAACTTTCATTTTTAGTTTACCGTATTGCGTGTGATATACTATTTGTTGGTCGGTAATGTGACGGTATATTAGTGCATTATATTAATTTGTGTAATTTTCACGCGACCGCATATATTAGGTCGTCGCACAGTCATACCGAAAATTGTCAAATATACCAATCTTAATCTGTACAACAAACACTTGAAAAATACTTTTATTAGTTAATACATTAGAAAACAGTTATTTTACAAGTAACGAAATTGGGAATTTTGATTCTTGAAATATATTGTCTCCGTCTTTATCTGCAATACTTAAGCCAGTACCGTGGCACCCGCAATCCTGCGCCTTTCGATTGTGTATTTTTACGAGGCCGATAGTTTCAAATCGACTTTTTTATCATTTATAACGTAGTCAATAATATTATGCAATTATAATTAATTGTTAATGCTCAGGAATTTACTACTGAATTCGATTTGAAAAAGCTACAAATTGTCAATTGTCAAGACATGAAAAATAATCAAAATGTTCATATTTTTCTCGATTTTATCCTAATTTTTCAAATTAGCTGAATTTAAAACTACAGAAAATATTTTCAATTGCAATACACATATAGAACAAAGTGAAAATTTGATATCACCGCAGTTTCAATTTCTGTAACGATCAATATATATATATATATATATATATATATATATATATATATATATATATGTATATGTATTTATACACGATACAGCCAATGGCGATAACAAAGCGAACGGGGAACGTTACAATGTTGGGAAATTAATCAAGTTTTCAATGCGCGATCCAGCCGGGCGCCCTTTATTATAGAAATAAATTACTCATTAATCGGCAGCTATCTAGCGATAACAAAGCTTTTGTTCCACAAACAATCGCAGCTCCCGACTCCATTCATTAGCGCGAGTTTAAAAAGCCCCTCCGCAGTTAATGCGCCGCGCTTTAAAGCTCGAATTCTCGGGACATCTCGATCGGCGGGCATTTCATCGGCTTACGCATTATATCGGATTATCGGCAGGAATTATTATTGTCGTTAAAGCGACGTGTAAACACTGAATTTTTCATTGACCGCCGCCGTCTTCCTTGTGCCGAAGCCCGCAATCGCGTCCGAGGGCAATTGTCAAAGCGAGGCCGACGGCGCATTAACGATTATCGGCGCATCGCCCGTTCGACGATCTACCCTAACGACGCGGGGGTGCAGGTGGGCAGTGGCCGGGCGCCTCAACTCCCCCCCCCGCCCGACGCGGACTCGCCCCGCAATTAGGCGGGTATTAATTAGCGCGCACCTCGCTCGACGCGACGCCGCGCCACCCTCGAGCCCTCGCGCGCGCGGACGGGCTCGTGTAGCATCGGGACGCGGCGAGGAGTTCGGCGCTGGCGTTTCTTAATTGCGGGGATTTCAGCCGGAAACTCGTCCGAATGAAGCCGGCTGCGTCCCGGAAAATGCCCGATTAGGGAGCTTTTCCCGCCCGGCGGAATCTGCAAGGCTGCTCGCGCGCTTCGGCGAGCGATTATATTAAGTCCCGGTAGCTTCGGATTTCGAGATGATGAAAAGTTGCAGGTTGCCAAAAGTAAGATAAGCTTTCATTTATAAATATAAATGCTTTATATGAGATTTATATATGCAAATACGAATATTTTTCAGAGAACTAGATAACCTCTATGACAAATTTTCCTCTATGACTACTTTCGTAGTAAAAAATAATACGTAATTATTAATTATTAGAATTAATTATCAAAAAAACTTAATTTGTTGTAGAAACTTTTCAAATTTTTATTCATGCATCTTTGGTTCTTCAACTGTATGATTTTTCGAAAAACGCCTTTTTCACGAGGAATGCTTAGGATTAATCTTATAAAAACTCAATGCTAAAGACATATATTTATAGTGATGTTTATAATAAATGAGTGATCAATAAAAACAAAAAATTCGGTTGGATACAATACCGATATTTTTTTTAAAACAATCGACGTAGTTATATTATGGACTTATAAACACACTATAACGAAATCTAACTATTTGTTTCAAAATTATATATAATTATCATGAAATTTCCATTAATGATATTTTTATATTTAATTTTTCAGATTTATCCAATGGTTACAGGTCTGAATGGTTTGGTCGAGATGGCTAAAATTCCTTGTTTTTATTTTATTATACACTAGCATCTGTAAATTTTTATATTTTCAATTGTTATGAATGTATAATTATTAAATTATTAAAACGCTGTACCTTCAACTCGAATTTAAAGCGACCTTAAATGGTTCTAAAGATTTGGATTTACACACGTTATTGTAGTGCGTGCGCGGGGAATCTCATCGTACTTGTTACTTTTATTTCAACAGATATTTTTGAAAAATCTTCTCTCTCTCTCTCTCTCTCTCTCTCTCTCTCTATGTTTTTAGATTTGAATTTTAACATATTTATAGTGAATTGTCCAGATTCATGAAATTATTTTAATAAATATTCTAATAATACGTTTTGCGTTAAATACAGGGCTGTTCACAGTTTTTGTTCTCTAAATCTATGCATAGATTATAGCTACGCACATATTTATTTAAATATTTGCTCGTTCATTCATCTAATATTATTCAAACAATTACATAAAATCGAATTTATTATTTATTGTTTAGAAATATTTACACTTGCAAGGTTATGTAGCAATTTTATGTGCATATAGCAATTTTAATAACTGCAAAGTTACAATGAACATCGATAAAAGAAGTTAATTAATCCTGTAATAATAATGATTGTTTCCATAAATTTGTACATTTTTAATTCAACTATAACACAAGCTTATTACCTATTCGTCTTCATAAATAGTATATGCAACGCGTGTGCGGGCGATGTACACAGCCCTGCGATTTCAGCTAATCGAGAATTATCAAGAGAAATAAAAATCATCGAGATAAGCAAAAATGACTACAAGCACGAAAATGTCTAAATCTCCGCAACGAGATAATAATAGAGCACCGTCAACTCCGTCCCAATTGAACGTCCAGCATAGTTTCACGCGACAAAGGCTCGTCCCCGAGCGAGGAAATGAAACTTGTTGAATGATCGAGTCCAGTGGACAGATGCATTTCGGCGCCGCTCCTCGCCGGCGAACCGTCCGGCTCGAGCGGCTAAAAGCATTTTCAAAATACTCGAGCCTGCCCCGGCAAAGCGCCGCTGAATTCAATCACGGCATTCTCGGGCCGCGGCGCCGATGCGTCAGCCGGCAACAAAGACTCGAGGCCGGGCCCGGCTAAAAATCCCCGGAATGAATTGCGTTATGCTCGCAGAAAATCTCCCCCCCCCCCCGTCACTCGTCTTCCACGAAATCGGGCCCCCCTTACACGAATAAAGGGGGCGCGCGCGGAGCCGAACCAATCTAGCGCCCGCAGCCGCGAGACGCTTACAAACGCGAGCGCAAGGTGCAACAGCCGCAGCAACCCGGACTTGCGGTGGTCGCTGTCGTGCCGCCGTTGCATAGCTAATTACATGACTTTACGTAGCAGGGGAGGGGCTGTCGGGCCGTCTGATAACAGAGTGATAAAACTACTTGCTTATATTCGCACTACTACGTACTTATAGACCGGGCTACAACCTCGTCCCAAGAGACCTCCCTCTATCCAAAATTTAACGCGCTTAAAAGCGGATCCTGCCTTCGACGAGACCAGAAATTAAGAAGGAACCGTAAATTTACAGCAGTACGTTCGCCTAAATCGCACGCTCGACTATCGACCTGTCGAGTATCGACAGGACGTCGCCCGATGATCGACCGATCGAAAAGTCGACTCGCTCTCGCGCTCGCTGGCGTCGCGCCTCGGAGCCCCGGCAACTTGGAAATTCCATTATACAGGGGGCCGGCGACGGCTGCTGCCGCGGGGCGCGGAAGGAAGGGGAAGAGAGAGAGGGGCGCTCGCGCTCGCCACTCGACGCTAATTGGGTTATTCGATCGTACATCGGACGTAGATTTAATAACTCGAGCGTTCCGCTATGTGTGTTATAACTGCGTAACGCTCCTCTCCCTCCCCCCTTCCTACCCCCCTCAGCGAGCTTTTTTTCACCGCGCGGCCGCGAGCTGCTTTCCGCCCGAGCGAGCGAACGAGGAAGCTCGCGCGCGGGGGCGCGCGTGATTTTTAATTGCGCACGCCCGTCGCGGGTCGGCGCTGCTCGATAAAAGTTCGTTAAAGGGAGACCTCGCGCGGACGTGCCGGCGTCCGTTGGCTTTTCGTTGGCCGGGGCGAGCGAACGCGCACGGATGGACGATGGAGCGGCGGTTTCCGCGCGCCTCCGTTATTTACGGGCGAGATCGCGTTCGACCGCGTCCCTTTTTTAATAGATAAACGACACGGTAGATGCAAACGATAGACGTCAAATAGCTTGTATTGATCAATAATGAATCACGCAGTAGGATCTGTGGCTAAATTCTAGTGTACACGGTCCGTGATTAATAATAATATTTAATGTATGGCAAGCGATAAAAAATTATATCATCGTAATGTTTATCGATCTAAATGGCAACGACGTAAATGAGCGACAATGATAATGGATTTTGATAATTAGACTTGTTCTCTCGTGAAAATCCGTTGAAATTATCAGCGCTTTATTAAAAAAAAAAAAGGAGAAGTTAGAGATTTCGCAAGTGCTAGAGATTCGTGAAAAGCGGAACTTTAAGCCAACTTTTGCGGCAATTAGAATACAGAATGCGACCTTAAATTCATCGGGCGAACAGCCTGAAAATCCTTTAGAAATGCATAATCGAGCAAATTAAATGGATCGAATGAGAGAGAAAAAAAGGGAGGGATCTCGGCTCCGGAGATTCCAACAACGTTCGCCGGAAGCTGGCAAAGCCCGCTGAAAGAACCCCGCCGCGGTGGAATAAAACTAAAGCGAGACGACTTAAAACTGAATTCTTGAAATAATTTGCGCGTGACAGACTTAATAGCGATATAGACGCCCGGCGACTTCAGCCCGTGACCCCGCGAATCTTTCGAGTTCATTCGCCATTCATCCTCCGATCCTCCGCGCGGCCGCCGCCGCCGCCTTTTTCTCCCTTTTTCTCCAATTTTGCTTCTCTCGCTCTCAGACAACTCCTTTTCCGGGTAATTTTGCCGCTTAAAGAGATCCCGGCCAATTACTATGGAGCTGCGCATCGGTGGGCGTTGAATTTTAATTGGAAAGGAGAGGGGCGAGGGAGAGGAAAGCGTGTGGAGAGGATAGAAAAAAGTGTGCCACCGAACGAGGGGAGAAAGACCGCCGAGAGAGAGAGAAAGAGAGAACAACACTTTTCATCCCGCGCTTCCTCGTCGTTTGACAGTTTTGAAAGTTCGAGGAGAAAAATGGAGAAAAGAAATAAATAAATAACGGGTATATTCTCTCGACATTGAGCAATTTTCCAGCATTGGCGCTTCCAATGACGCGCGGGTTTTATTTCTCCACAGGAGTGATAATTAATTTGTTTATTGTCGAAAGTTTTAATTAACTTCGTCACAAATTCATTATTCATTTTCAGTGCGCAATAAATACGATCTTGGAATTGCTTATGCATATAAATTTTCCAGTTTGAGCGAATTCAATCGATACTAAATTTGGATTTTATCATAATAATTTTGGTATTTGTAAAAATTCCTGTAAATCTTCTATTTTTAGATATGTTTTACAAGGCTAATGAACGTTAACATTCCTTCATCTTATCATAGAGTAAAGTGATAATTTCGAAGCTTTGTAAAGTAATGATTTATCAATCAAATATACTACGTAGAAATATACTAAGTAGAAATAGTAAATATCATTGGAAGATTGATTTTTCTTGTATCCAGAGTGTTAACTAAACCGAGGCCGATGAGGGCAGCAGCAGTCGCAGCGATCTCAATGAGATCGCCGTAGGTAAATCTTCGGCACAGCCTTGGCGCTTGTGTTGCAGTGTCTTTGGTAACCCCCACCCCCCGGTCAGCATCTCCTCTTCCTCGGAATTTTCCACGCCGCATATGAGCCAAGTCCGCAGCGTCCGAGCTTTTGGCTGCTGTGCGCAGCTTCGGCAATAATTAATGAGCCATCCTTATGCTTAATTGGGTTAATCTATAGAGATTCATTAGCGCCGCCACCTCCGTGCCGAGGCCTCTCTCTGCTTGCCCGCGAATGGCAAATTAGCCCCGGAGATCCCTGCATCTTGTTCTTCGTCTCTCTCTCTCTCTCTCTCTCTCTCTCTCTCTCTCTCTCTCTCTCTCTCTACCACTGTCCTTCTGTATAGTCCAGAGATTCCTACGGTACAGGTAGAGAGTGAGCGAGAGGGGGTGAGAAGAAGGGAGAGGGAGGGAGAAGCTGTAGTTGCTCGTGGTGCACAGATAATTTCCTACGAACTACTATCGATTTGCCAGCTTCACGTGCGGCTGTGTGTGCGTGCTTGTGTCGTTATTTACAGCCCACTAATTGCACTAATTCAAGACGCTCGATTGCATTCTCTCCTCTTGTTCTTTCGAGAAAACAATCCCTTTTCATTAGTTGGAATTTCTCTGTAAATAGTATCAAATATCTTTACTATTTATTAATGTATAGTAGTGGTCGATATATAATTCAGACTATAAACGTGAATACTATTTTTCACTATTTTAACATTAAAATAATGACAGTTAGACAGTTCTTGTTAATGATTACCCCCAAAGAATCAGAAATATAAATTACTAGTACAAATTAAATTAAATTAGATTAACAATGAAAAATAATATAAATAATAAAAATAATAAAAATAATCTGTATTCTATGTTCGCAAAGGACAATCTGGCTGCCCCCACCACCATTAATTTAGAATTACCTTCTTGTCCGACGTTTCGAACCCCTACGGTTCATCTTCGAAGACTAAACTAAAATAAAATACCCAGCATGCTACTTTATATATCATATCCTCACTCTAAATTTATTTCTATAATATTTATGGAACCCCGCCCTCTTGACCTAACTGTAAAACATAATTTCAGATCTACAAATTTTGAAATTACTCAATTATTAAAATCTTTATTTAAGACAGAAGAATATTTATATAGATATTTAGAAAATGATGTTCTAAAAGAATTCTTTCTAGGTCAAGACAGACATTTGAATCAAATAAAATACGAAAAAAGAATAAAACTAAAAAGTAAATTTGAATATTCGAAAAACATAAAACACTCTCAAGCAAATAATACTTACATGAATAATAAAAACTATTTAAAAAATTTAACAAGTATTACCATTCTAGAAAAAGTCATTAATAATTTCGAAAAGGAACTAGATTTTAAGATTATTTAAATAGTATGCTTATACACGACTACAAAAAGTCAAGAATTTCTTAAAAGAGAAATAAAATATTATATTCTAAATTAGAGATAAAGGAAATGTAACAACAGCATCTATAGAAAGAAAATGTATTAAAACAATTTCAATGTTAGATGATGAGACAACTTACAAGAAAATTGGGAATCCTCAAATTAATAGACTATAAAATAAATTAAAAGAATTAGTAAAATGAATGGAAAAATAAATCATCTATTAATGATTTACGTTTAAATATTTATGTGTATATACGTCAGAAAATAAACCATTGTAAAACACATATTATGTACCGAATAATGATTAAGAATAATGGATAGGTGCTAATAATAATTGACAATAAATAATCATAATTATTACAAATAATTAATTATTATTATATATAAATATATAGTTATATTATCAAAATTTAAAATAAACTATATAAGGATTTAACATGTTACGTTCATCAAAAAGTTCGAATTTTTATATTTTGACTTCATAATCGTAACCCAAAAAAACCTATATATATATATATATATATATATATATATATATATATATATGTATATATATACTTTTCCATGAGTACAGAATAGTTTTTTAAAATTATGGAAAATTTAACATGAGAATTACCGTCCCGGACCGGCATGACGTACATATGCGTCATGCTCCGACTCGCAGACATTTAGTCACAGTTTGGGTTAAAATTGGTGACCTATGATCACTTTTTCATAAAATAATACGCATTGAAAATATCACAAATTCCGGTAATCTAAGGGTTAAAATGCGAAAATGGCACAAGAGCCAAATGTTATGAGGTAAAATTTACAAAGAGGAATTAATCTTTAGAATAATAATATCATCAATTAATTTTCCAATATACAATATTGCAAGAACTTAATATTAATAAGATATTAATATTCCGAATAATTATAAGATGATTTCATTCGATGTCGTATCTTTATTTATGAATCTACCATTGGATTTATTTAAAGAAGTTATAGAAGAAAAAAGGAAAGAAATTGACAAAACACACACAAAATTAACAAGAGATGATTTTTTTATTAAAGCAATAAATTTAGTGTTTAATAATGCAATATTTCTTTTTAAAATAATTGTTATGTACAAAGATATGGTTTTCCAATGGGACCACCTTTATCACCGGTCATTGCACATTTGGTAGTGGAAAAATGAGAAAATATTGCATTAAACCAGTAATATTTTGAACCAATTATCTATAAAAGATATGTTGATGATATCTGTACAATTGAACCAGAAAGGTGTGTAGAGGAATTGGTGGATATTTTTAATTCCATCCATGGTAGAATTAAATAAAAGAAATAGAATTCAACAATCAATTAATTTTTTTGGACATCAATGTTATTAGAGTTAGTAATAACAGAGTAAAAGTAAATTGGTATAGAAAACCTACATGGTCAGGTACGTTATTAAATTTTAACTCACACCATCTATTCGGAAACAAGATAGGTACTGTAAAGGGAGTCATAGAAAGAGCAATCAACTTATCACACAAAGGTTTTAGAAAAGATAATTTAAAATTAGTGATATCTAAATGTCCAAATGTCCAGACATCCAAATATCCAAATTTAAAATAACGATTATCCAGTAGAATTTATAGATAAAATAATTGCGCAGAAAGTAGATAAGATGTACAATAACAATAAATAATATAATGTCAAGATAATAATTAGAAGCACTTTCAAAAAACATAATATTTATGTTTACTTTAAAAATTACAATAATATAATAAGTCTATTTAATAATTGAAAAAATAAGGATCATAAATTTTTGAAAGTAGGAGTGGTATAGAAAATAAATTATAAATACTGTGACAAATATTATATTGGACGAACGGGTAGATACCTAAAACAAAGAATGTCTGAGCATCAGTATAGCTTCTGAAGCATGACTGGTACATCCGGGCTAAAAACATAGTTTAGACTTGCTACATTCTTTCGATTTTGAAAATGTAATATTTTAGAACAAGGTATTAAAAGTAGATATAAAAGAGAAACTCTTGAAAGTATTCATATTTTGAACGATATTATCGTATTATTCATATTATTCATATTATCGCAATAATGTAAAATTAATGTTAGAGTCAAGTAAATTGGACAATACTTATCATTCATTATTATTATAAAAATTATGTTTTACAGTTAAGTCAAGAGGGCAGGGTTCTACAAATATTATAGAAATAAATTTAGAATGAGGATAGAGTACATTAATTAGCATGCTGGGTATTTTATTTTAGTTTAGTCTGCAAAGATGAACCGTAGGGGTTCGAAATGTTGGACAAGAAGGTAATTCTAAATTAAAGGTCGTGGGGCGGCCAGATTGTCCTTTGCTAACATAGAATACTGATTATTTTTATTATTTTTATTATTTCTATTATTTTTCATTGTTAATCTAATTTAATTTAATTGTTACTCGTAATTTCTATTTCAGATTCTTCGGGGGTGATCATAAACAAAGACAGTCTGACTGTCATTATTTTAGTATAATATATTATGGTATAAAGACTGTAAAATACAAATATGTATGATAAGAAAAATTTAATTATTCAATTAATTATTCAATTTAGATATTATTTAACGACCTGTAAACTTAGAACAATTTTTATCCGTTTTTCATATTTTTGTGGAGAAATATAATGATATTGAAACAAAAAAAAGGAAAATGACTGTAAGACCAATAGAAATATTCATTAATTCGTTCTACAAGATTTTCGTTGTATAATGATACTATTGATCATTATTCTATAAGTTTTCCATAATGTCAATTGACATTACTAATTATACAGCTCAAGCTTAATAAACTATCTTTTTTAATTTGGAAATATTTTTTGCCAACGTTTTTGTTACTATGTTTTTAATCCGTTTCAGACCGTCTGGATTACAAAGGTTTTAATAACTCAATTGAGTATTTACACCCCTTCGGCATCGTTATTAATTTCTTTCCAAATGTTGACAAAAGTAAAATTTGGATAGTCACAAATAGTATTTGGCAAATTGGTCTTATTTAAACTTTTAGTAAAGGTTTTTTAAGTAAATTAAAAATATGAATATAATTCCATGAAATATTTTCGTAACGGTAATTTAATAATTTTTACGATTCAGTAGATATTATATACCATACCTAGTGAGCGTATAGATTATTATAAAATAGCAGCTCTGGCAATATTTTACGAGTCAAATGATGATTTGGCAATTTTTATGATAATGGAGCGAGACCTAATTTCTCAGCCGAACGACAGGGCAACCGAGTCTTGGCGCCTTTTTCGCAAAAGCGCCGCGCCGCATCGGCTCTTCGACGACCGACCGCTGCAGTAAGACACTCGTGCTGCCACGCCACGGCCGAGGAGCAAAGCGTCTTGCGTTCCGGCGTCTTTCCCTCGATATCGCCCGCCCTCGGTAATCTACGGAGAAAAAGCTTGTAGCGCGTTTCCGACTGCATCGTGACCTTGCAAAATCACGAATGTGTAATTCATAATGGAAGATAAGTAATGCAAATTCGAAGCTTTTTAATGGTACTTTCATAAGAATCAGTTCATAAGAAAAAAAACTATTTATATATATATATATATATATATATATATATATATATATATATATTCAGTACGTATAAGTGACGCGTAATGATTTTAGAACTAAAATTCGAAATTGCATAATTTGAAAAAATATCTCTAATAACTGTTTTGCTAACAAATGCAAACATATATCATAAATACGCCTATAGAATAATAATTGTATGTTAATTATACATACTTATATATATATATATATATATATATATATATATATATATATATATATTTATAAACAACCATTTTAATTTTTATTTTGAAAGATTATATTTTAAGAATATTTGTATTATGCGCAGCTATAAGAATGTTGCTAAAATTATTTTCATAAGAAATCACTTATGCAACATCGTTAAAGAAAATAACTGAAAATAATTAGCAAATCTGAAAAAAGCAACCAATTATACAGGTTACTGTATTTTTCTAAAACGGAACTAAATGTGTAAATTTATCAGACGGACTTAGAACAACATGAGGGGCTAAATTATAAGAAAGTGATAGGAAATAAGGGTGAAAGAGCAGAAGGCTTATGAGAATGACAAAGGGGGACGGGGCGGGGTGGAGATGGGGTTGGTGAAAAGAGGGATAAATGGAGAAAAAACTGGCAACGAAGCGCAAAAAACAGACCCGAAGAAGCGAGTGAGCGTGCAATAAAAAATGAATTTTTGAGCCTCTATCCCCTCCCTCCCGCTCTCTTTCTATTTTTCTTTCTCCCTCCTCGACTCTCTTCGTCCCTTCTTTCTCTCCTTCTCCCTTCAACCCAGCCCCTTCCCGCCGTGGCCCTCTCTCCCATCTCCCTTTCACGCTCCATCGACGCGCAGCGGCACGTGTGTAAACGCCCGCCGACGCTTACACGGTGGGCGCGCGCGCGCGAGCGGCTATATTACCAAAGTTTTACGCGCTCATACGGAGGAAAGCTAATAAGTATCGGGGAAATACGGCGGCGGGCGGCGTCGACGTTGGGTGTAACTTTTTTTTAAGAACTGGGCGCCGCCACGCACTCGGGACCCGGGCCGATGGGAGGGGGGAGAAAGGAGCCGACGAGGACCGAGAGCCGAATTTAATCGCGAGAGGAGTTATTTATGAAACGCGCGATCGCGAGAGGAGCTTTAGGCTCGCCAAGGTGTGGCATTGGCGCTCGATTAAAGGAGGG
Organism: Sycobia sp. Sy_11; assembly: GCA_018907035.1. Classification (NCBI taxonomy): domain Eukaryota; kingdom Metazoa; phylum Arthropoda; class Insecta; order Hymenoptera; family Epichrysomallidae; genus Sycobia; species Sycobia sp. Sy_11. The sequence continues at coordinate 3,988,026 of JACCIC010000018.1, read as the reverse complement.
GCAGAACGTAAGTATACCGTATGATATATCGACAGGTAGTTCGCGCGAGCTGTGCCAATTTAACAAACGGGCTGCACTCCGCTGAGAAGTAATATTGCCTGGCTCCTGATTATTTTTTATACATTATTAAATTTATAAACTAAAATCTGATATTAAAGAGTGAGAGAGAGAGAGGGAATGATGGAGTATACATTATACACAATATATTGAATAATAGATTAATAAAATTTCAAAATATTCGACAGTCCAAATTTCGCATTCAATTTTATAGGAAAAATAAATATTGTACTTTATTATTGTAAATTTTTAATGCATTGATTAACGTATGAATTTGTAATATGTTGTTCGAAAAGTAAGCAATACGTTTCCACAAACATTAGATTAAAATTGCAGAATTATTCTAAATTTATATGAAGCGCATACCTGTCAAAATAAACTGCTATTTACACTAATATTTACTTTTTATAAATAAAAAAAATTTTTTAATTATAAACAAGTTTCAGTGATTGCCAAATACATAAAAGGATTATCAAAAGGAAATCTAATTGTTAAAACTAAATTAAAACGAATAAAGAAAATTTATGGAAGGCAAAAGTAATTAATATGAAAACTGTGTAAGTGAAATTAATACTTTAATTAACTAATTTGAATAAATACATATAGACGTTGCACGAAACAATTTGTACAAACATGAAAGAGCTCATTATATTCATCGAGAAGAAAAGTGTAGGATCGACTATTAAGAAGCCTAAACAATCAATCGAATCCGTATGTACGGGGCTACAAAAAAAAAAAGAGAAAAAAAACGCCCCTCGAAAAGCCAGCGTCGGCGAACCCGTGCTTTTATACTCTTGTAAACGAGAACGGGGAACAAGAAGCCGGGGTGGAAAAAGGAAGACCGACGACGCGAGCGCTATGGAGCCGAGAAGAAAGAAAGAAAGAAAGAAAGAAGGCAAAAAAAAGAAGCAAAAGGAAAAGAAGGAGGAGGTACGGGGAGGGGACGGGTAGAAGGCGAAAGGCAGTTCGGGTGTGACGGCGGAAGTTTATGAACACGCCTCACATAAATTGTCGCGGCTCTTTAAGAAATTGGAAAGGCGCGGGTGCAGAAACAGCTTGACTCGAGTGGTTTGAGAACTTTTTGAAGACCGTGCCCCGCTCTCCCTCTCTCTTTCGCTCACTCTTCCTAACTGCTACGGCTCCGTTTAAAAAACAGAAGAAAGAACGGTAGAGGGTGGAGTTAGTCTGCGCGCGAAGTAGCCTCGACACTATACAGGTTGAGAGGGATGAGGATAAGAGAGACTCAGCTTCGCTCGGGTCTCTTTCACCGGATACCTTAGATAAACTCGACCGCAATAAAAGTATGCGAGGTTCGTTTTATTCACTAAATGCAATCGCCTTTTTTCTTATTTATGGAAACCTTCGAAATTCAGAATTCGGGACATTAAAGTACGTTAAATTATCCACTAATTTACACTAGTTTACTCGTTTGTACAACATTATTATTCGCTTATTTTGCGACGATCTGATCTCTATGGATATTTAATACGCAAATCGTACGTGCGGAATATTTGAAACGCATCTTTATTATCTAAAAACGCGCGAGATCAATACGAGAATGTACTAGCTATAGCTCAGGAAAAGTAAATTGCTTAATTATTAATATTGCGCGCAAGGCGAAAATCGAAATACCGAATGAGCGTATGGAGCACCGAGTGCGAAATTAAGAAGTACTAAGCCATTGATCCGGCTTGACGCGCGACCGCGCACGTATAGAATTGTTAGCGCGGCCGACAATAAGTACGAGCGCATTCAAGGACTCGGTACACCTGGCTACACCCCAAAGGCCAGGGGCGAGCGGGGAGAGAGCGCGCCCGGCGAATATCGCCGCTCGGATCCGCGAGCACCGGGAGACAGCACGCATGGCGGCGATGTAGACGGGGTGGGGAAGGATATCTCTTACGCGCAGTGAGGGAGAGAGAGAGGGAGAGAGAGAGAGAGAGAGAGAGAGATACGCTCCCTCCTCTCGGGAGCGAGCCATCGTCGAAAGCATAGTAAGGGACGTAATTAGTGGATGCGATTGAGCGGGCGTATATTCAAAGAGGCAATACGTTATCGATAGGTCGGCGCGGTTTATCGCGCGTACGCAGCAGAATCATTTCTGATTTAAAAAAAACCGTATATCTATATATTCGCCGAGGGGCAATCAGAGCCGCCTTCCTTACAAAATACAAGCGGACCGACGCTGTGGTATATTAATTTTAACACAAGCTTCAAAGGGATCGTAGCGCTGATGTTTCGCGTGAAAACTAATGCGAAAAAATATTTTTGAAAATGCATAGACTCGCGTATTGTAAAAATAATGATTCGTTATTTTTAACAAACTTGTTTGTTTGGTATGTTTGCTACAGGAAACGCCAAAGTTCGCTAGGAACCTCTAGCGAATATAGCGAAAATACGTATATCCGTATAAAACAGGCGGTTTCAGAATTTATTTAATTTTGTTACTATTTTCAGAAAAAAAGAATCGTATTTGAGTGAATTTATTTTGCCGACCCGAAATCCGCGCTAAAAGTTAAAATTTAATGAACAACTCATTTAAATATTTCATATCGAAGAATATATTAATAAATTTTCTTCCTTTTCAATAATATAAAAACTTTATATAAATAGTCAAAAGTTTTTTTTATTATCAAACTATACTTAATTCTATCGATATTAGGATTTCGATGCGTGATGAAGAAAATATTAGCATATGCTTTTATTGAAATTGAGTTTAATAGTAAACAGTTTTCAGATAGCACGTCGATTAATTTTAAATAATATATATCAAGAAAATATATTGTGATCGATGTGATAGATGCTGGCAATTATTTTATCATTATAAATCAGTAATAACTGATTGAAATTATATTATAAAAACAAACCACCAGCGTAGGTCGAGAAATATAATCGATGGAATCTTGTATAAATTATTTATACCATTTAATTCAATTTTTAAAATAAAATTGTCAGACTGTATTAATAATATTGTTATCACTTATTAAATTATTAATCTCGATGGAATGTATTTAGATAAAAACACGAGAAAACATAAAATACGTAAAATTCATTTTTGCATTATTCTATTGTATTAATAAGTTTAATTTAATGCAAATTATAATCTGCTATAAATATTTAAGTAGATAGTTTCAAGATTTCAAATCTGATCTTAATATTAAAAAGAATCGAATTATAGCTTCGAGCGTGAATTTGTAAATTATGGTATACGAACTGCATATTCGAATGGTATAATAATGTCCATTTGATTATACGTTATACATTATAATAATCGATGATAGATTTTAATTTACTCATGTTTTTATAAAACATTTTTCAAAGATAGTTTTCAAATAAATCAATTCTATGAAACTAATTGGCGGTATTATATATTTGTGAATTGACCATTTTTATTTCGGACTTCTGCAATACGATATTAATTATTGTTAAATGAAAAGAATAAATGAAAAATATTATATGACTAGTAGATTTTATAATAGTATATCATCTAGATAAAATAGTTTTTGGTTGAATATTATTTTTCTACTTGTAAATGTTTTAAAAGTTAATCCGGGTCATTGGTCGAACACATATAGACTTTATTTTATCACGCATTAGTGGATACGATATTTTTCGACGAAACAGTACAAATGACTTGGCTTTGCCACAGCTTGCGAAACATGCGCACGAAAAACAGTCATGGGGAAAATGAAAAAAAAAGAAATGAACATACAGTACTGGCCAATGAATTTACGAAATTGTACTAATCGATGAATAAATAAAGTTGAAATGCAGGAAAGTGTAAAAAAAATTTAACTAATAAACTCTTAAATATTTAATATTTTTAATAATGAATGTTCCAAGGTAGAATATCTACATATATTATATGTATAAACTAATGAATAAAAGTCTTTTATTAAAATATTCTGATGATCGAACGAGGTCATGTTCAAAGATATATACAAAATGATAAATATGTTTAATATTTTATTGAAAATGATGCATGCCGTACGCTTAATTATTAAAAAGTTACATAAAATTGAAAATTTTAATTTAAAAATCAATAATTTTTAAAATTTAGCCAACGAACGTAAATTTGTATGTTATATTATTTTATTTTATTTTAAAAACTGTTATATTATTTTGAAACTGCATAAACCGCTAAAATCTAAAGTCAACCATAAATAGTCTAAGAGTCAAGGCCAAAGTCTTCGATTTGTCAAATCATTACTCATAAAAAAAAAATTTTAGCGCAATCATCTCTGACAGATATTAATGTTCCACTCCAATTCTCAAAATTAGCCGATCGCTCTATTAAGAAGATCTAAAACTCGGCATACATGCAACCTTCAGGCTGGAGCTGCTCAACGAGCGTCGGAAAAAGAGCCTCGGCGCTCTGCCCCGAAAATTCGCCCCCGAACGATCTTCGGACGAGCGACGTTCCCTCGCGGAGCCCTGCGCGCGCGCGCGCGCGCCAATCGTTAACGACGATCTGATCGATATTAGCAAATATTTCCCGCGGGATGCGTGCGCGCGCTCGTCGCGAATACTCGCGCGGCTCTGGTAGGAGAGCGGGGGGAGGGGGAGGGGAGCAGGAGCGGCTTTATCGGCGGGCACGCTGACGTTTATTCAAATGTAATATCTCGCGTCGCGCCCGGCGAGAAGATTACCGCGAGAGCGAGCGACGAGGAGGCGTAGGCGACGAGGTCCCCCAGGTGCTCGCTGCGGGGTCTCTGTCCCCGGTAGCAAGCGCGTTCGGAGATGGCGCGATTTTTTTCCGACCGACGTTACTTTCTGTCCGTTTCTCGAATGTGCCGACAAACTTTGCTGATTATTCTTCAATATGTTTTCTGAGTTTGAATCGTTTTTTTTTTTTTTTTGGTAGCTGTGGTAAATGGAGCTGCGAGTTAGACATATATCTACCCTTATACATCTGCTATTATGATATAATAACATGTGTAACTGCGGTTTTCTATCTACTAGGCTATCGTTGAACAGAATTATTAGTCGGAATGAGCAAATTTTACGTTACATTTAATAACGATGGGGCCATTCTATTGCGACAAGGTGCGTCTTTATTAGTTGAACTGTAATTCATTTGATTATCTACATAAATATTCGGATGCATGACATTCAAAATAAGAGCAATAGTTACATTTGACGCATATTCTTGTTAAAATGTCATGTGAATTTTTATCAATAGTCATAGTTTAAGTGAGTATAATACATGTACATTTCTAAATTAAAAATCTAGCTCAAAAATAATAGAAACTGGAAATGTAACAGCTATACATTTTTACAAATAATAAAAACAATAAACTTTTGTTTAAAAACGTTGTATGATTAAAACAAAACGAGTTTTTCTGAAATTAATAATAGCTATAAAATCAATATAAAAATCTTATTTACAAATCGATAAACATTAGTACAACTCTTAAACAATAGACAAGGAATTCCACTATTATATACTTCAAATTAAATATATTGAACTTTAAAGAAATGAAGATTCCAGAATTCTAGAAAGAGTAATTTTATCGTAAAAAATTGTAGTTGACAATTTATTAAACATAATAGGGAATTTCAATTAGTTGTATCAATAAATCCAGATTTGGCAAGCTTTCTATTATAATTTATTCATTGATCTCGACTCAAGTCTACGCTTTACATCGCTGCAGTCTTGACACAACCTCGGCGCCTCATGAATTTGAAATTTAATCGAATTACCGAGCGGAAAGGCAAAATCTTGCGCCAGGCCCAACGCTGATGAAATAAATAATGACAGGCCACCTTGGGGAGCCTTCGAAAATTCAGCGCTAAATACATACGCAACGACGTAAAGTTATTATACGGAAACATGTCGTTCTTTAAGTACTCACCAACTTATAATTCACGGTATTTCGCGATTAAAAAAGTTGAATGTATCGGAGACTGCTTATATCATAATTTTGAAAATTTTTACGAATACAATAAATAGAATATTTTACGTCGATGCATTGATTTATAATTGCTATTTTCTAACGCATAAATAAATCTTTCGTCAGAACGGATTGACTACTCTGAAATCAAACTGTATTCATTAGCATGAAATGTTTTAGTTTGATAATCAGCACGAATTCAAGTAAATAATTGCGAGGTGTCTTTGTAAAAGTGATTTTTGTTTTCATAACGCAAGACCGAAGTTTTCTCTATACTATATCCTACTAATATGCTTTTTTCTTAGAACGAACCGAGTGATTAGCAAACTAAACTAAATTTCATCAGAATATAAGAGAGGGATAAAGAGACAAACAGTGAGACAGAGAGATAGAGAGTGAGACCAGGGAAGAACGAAAGACGAAAATGTGACTTGTTATATAACTGCAAAAAAACACTGAAAACTTCATGGAACGGCCGACTCCGGCAAGGCGCACAGCACGTGTCAAATCGAGAATTAATTTGCGGACCGAGAGCCACAACTCCCCCCGCCCTCCTACGGCCCTTCTCGCGGACACGGTAGCCGGTCCCGGTCGTTTTGATTGCGCTCGCCTAGTCCGCGCGCCCGAGCTGTCCGGTGCGAGTGCCCGGCCAGATGTCACCACGGGCGTGACGTCACTGGTTAACTACACGGTCAGCGACGAAACGCCATATATATATATATATATATATATATATGTACGGGGATGATTCTGATTAATTACCGATAGTTACACAAGCTGACGCCAGAGGGTTTCGGGAGGGGGAACAACGGCGACCCTATATTCAACCCGTTCCCTTCCTGCGTCCAATGCGCTCGTCCTTCACTCGCTGTACGACTCACTCTGTCCTCCCGTATACATACACACACGCACACACACGCACACGCACACACACACACACACACACACACACACACACACACACATATATATATATATATATATATATATATATATATATCTCGAACGATGCGTTATCTCGGCAACCAACGTGAAAGGACCGAAACATCGGATAGGTAATGCGTACAGGGTCGGTCGATAAATTTCGCGAGCCCGATTCGATACGCGCGCCGGGGACGGAATGAAATTCATTTTTTCGAGAGATGTAGCTCGTTATCGTCGTTACGGCGGATGGGAGCTTCGGAGCAACCCCCCCCCCCCCAACCCAAACTCCCAGTACCTCCGACGCGATTTTGTCAGTTATTTTGCTGCTATCATATTCAGATAGGTGGGAAGGTTCGATTTTTGGATCTGAACACTGCGCGCATTATCGATTTGTACAAGGGATATTAAAATTCAGATATTTCAGTTTCATATTAATTTTACATTACTGACATTTTTTCGTTATATATTATTAGTGTAGAAAACATCGCTTATTTAGAATTCTAGAATCTGCTTCTCCTTAACCTGGCTTTAGTTTTACTATGGGCCGAATGAGGAAGTAGGCATTTTTCGGTTATACAAGTCCATATCCAAACTTGATTCTGTTTAGTAAAACTGGAATTACATTTAGTATAAGTCTAATGGAAAAATACCGAATAGTAGTTGAATTCCTGAGGTTGATCCGTAGCGGTTTGAAACGTCCGACACAAAACGAGAGAATAAGGTCGTGGAGGCAGTCAGATTGTCCTTCACTAACATAAAATATATTTTATTATTTTTATGTTTTTTATTATCATTTTATTTTAATTTTTAGTCTACTTTATTTTTTTGGAATAATTTTTATTTGAGTTTGGTCGGGGGTGATCATAAACAAGGACAGTCTGAATGTCATTATTTTAGTTAATATATTATATCATAAAGATTGTAAGACCGATAAAAATATTTATTAAATTCATAAAAAATACCGAATAATCTGACTGTGAAACTTGAGTTCTTCCCTATATGGAAATAAGTTTAAAAAATCTGACAAGCTCGGGAAAGTAATACGTAGAATATTACGAATACTAGAGATTGGTAAGCAAATTGGTTCGTATTTAGTAAGTTTTTCGTCAATGAAGAAATAATTCGTATTAATAACTATAAAATAACCTGTAATGGAAATAAAAGTAAAAGAAATTCAAATTTATTTCATTCTCTATAATCGGAATGCCACTGTTGATTCAATATACTTTGTTCTTCCAATGTTCAAAGACAAAAACTAAACTGAACGTAAACAATTTTCTATTGTTTAGAAAATTTTAAATATAACAATATCAAAACCTTTTAGCGCTAGTTTGCGCGCTAACACGTACCCATACATCCGATGGATTATTATTCCTTATTGGAGCAACGAATTTCAATCTACGTTTGCGCCGACTCTCGCAAACTGCAACAAAAGGAATAATAAAAAAAAAAGCGAACGACCACGGGAGCGACGCGACTCCTCCCTAAATCGCCGAGCACGATAACCCGGCTATTCGTAATTTTTGGTAAATATTTCAGGCGGCTGAAAATGGCTCTTGTCTCCCTCCCCCCTCCCATCCCCCTCCTCCCGCTTCATTTTGCCCCCGCAGTCGCATGCACACACGTCGACCGTAATCCAAAGCGATCCAATTTAATTGAGCGATTAACGGCTAAACACCGACTCGCAGCTCCCGCCCGCGCCTTGCCTCTCACTCTCTCTCTCTCTCTCTCTCTCTCCACCTACCCTACACGCTGCTCGCCCCTCGAATTCGCCATTGCGGCGTGGGTGGCGGCTGGAAGAGGGACGAGGAGGGGGGGGGGGAGCAGGGAAGCATTCGACCCGCGCGCGCGCGCGCGCTCGCCCTGCCGCTCGGAAAATACAACTCAAGGATATTTATTGCCTAGATTAGCCGCGATAATTGGCTCTGTAATATACAGGAGCGCGCATGCGCTTTACATGCGAATTTTTCGATTTGAAAATGCAGGTGGTTAATATGCTGCAATTTTGAGGGGAGATTTTCGTTATTTGCCACTGATCATCATTGGAAAATGGTAGAACTATAAATCGTAATTAGAAAATAGCAATCGAAAATAATTCTAATAAATATGCACACAATTGGTTTATTCTATACGGAAGCTGTATACAATGTTGTAAAACGTTGTTTATTAGAAGATAAAATAATAATCCAAATAATTGTCATCAACCAATCATTGACAGAAAATTACTTGAATAGGAGAGGGAATTATGGACTCTCGTCAAAGTATAAAGGCAAGTTAAAATAATCCAAACAAAGTTAATAGAACTAATAGCATTAATAATTAAGTCAATGATATTAGTAATATTAGACTTTAAAATAATAGTACTGTAATATTTGTTCTTCTAATCACAGTATAGTTTTAAATTTTATTTGAAACGTTTATCGTTTTAAAACGATACACAAGTATTTTAATACAACAAAGATATTAATTTACATTTTTTAATAACCCACTATAAAAATTTCAAAATGACAATTTTAAATTAAATATTAACTTTGTTTGATCGACTGATTAATATATCTATAGAAAATAATTAATTGGTTCACAGGCAAATGAACAAGAGTAATTATAATTTTTATTTTATTTTTCAGGATATGCATCTAAAACGTGTAAATGTGTAAAAATGATTGATGTATATGACTCAGCAGATTGAAATTGATTAATTCCTTTGCAGAAAAGAAAATTTCGAATTTGTATTTTTTTAAATTTGTGAAAGAATATTTCATTTTTAGTATACACGTAAATATTTTCTTTCTGTGTAATACATATAATTCGTTGGGCATGGCAATTTATACTGTCCAATTATTATCTCATTATCAATTTTTTTATGCTCCGCTATTAATTTAACGAATAATATATTATCTACTGTATTGTAACATTTCAACAGCTCATTGGTTGTCTTCTTCAGGCAAGTAATATAGGTTTTAATTATGCAGTCTTTAGAAGCTAAATAATTGATTATATATATATATTCCTCTGGTCTAAATAAACGCTATTGTTGATATGATGTTTTATAATTTAACAATTATTTCATAAGCATCGATGTAATTATTATTTAATATACGGTCATTGCAGCGAAACAGTCATAGGTAAAATTTACTTCCTTTGCTAATAGCAAGACCCAATGTACGACAATAAAACACCTCGATCATACTTGTAACTCAATTCGATATCAATCTCTACGTCTTACTAACCACCGAAGTACAAATTTTCGCGTCTTAGAGACGCACTCCAGTCCCTCCTCCCACCCCCTTATTCTCCAAAACAGAGGCCTACTACGCGCAACTACACATCGAGGCAACACGAGACGCAGATCGACGAGCGGGGCAGCATCGGCGCGACCGAGATCGCCTCCGGGATAATCGCGGTATTCAGCTCACCCCCCACCCCGACCCCACCCTTGCCCGGGCCATTAGCCAGCTCGGCATTACGGACAATAGATTTGCGCGGCAGTGGCGGGCGGCCAATGGGCCCAAAGGATTAGAGAGGCGCGCGGCCGATCGACGACGGGGCTGATTAGAGGGATCGGGGGGAGGGGGGAGGAGGCACGGGCGCGGCGTCGAAGCCGATGCGCCGTTAATGACGGCTACAAAATCAGTTTCAGCGGCCGGCCTGCTCCGATGCTGACGCCGGCACCTGGCATTGGGGGCTCGAATTGCTCGGGATTCGAATTGAATCACGCGCGGTTTACAAGAAGCGAGAGAGAGAGAGAGAGAGAGAGAGAGAGAGAGAGATCCTGCGGATTATATGGGTTCGGTCAGAGAGCGAGAGAGAGAGAGAGAGAGACAGACGGATTGAATTCGAGAGCAGTGATGTTTTGCCATTATGTATAGTACACACGGCGAAGCTTATTAGTTATTTATTTAAGTTCACTGGGTCGCACGATAGAGATATAAGCAGCAGCAAATCGACCCGTTAATCGATCTGATAGCTGGTTTTTCTTTTAAATCTGAATCGCAAAGGTTTTCATAGATTCCCCGCTGATAATTATACATGTAAAATTTAGTTACGAAAATGGCGCGAAAAATTCTTGTTTGATTCTTTTCAAGGCATCACTTCGTATTTACGACGTATCAACAATTACATCATAGTAAGGCGTCCAACTATATATTTTCGAATTTAAATCAATCACAATCTTCTTAAGAAGATTATTATGTAGCTATTTTACAATTTTGTTTTCATTATTTCCAACTATTGCACAATATGTTAGATAAGAGAACAGGTGATACTGTTAATATTATAATCCATAGCAATAGAAGTTTTAGTTACTTATTAGTAAATGTGGACATTGTTACAAAATGTGTTTTAGATCTTGCGCTCAATTATTACAATGTCAATGACTTATAATATTTTTGACTAAGACCTGACTTACATATTATTGAAGATCTCCAGTGTAAGATTTTTGTAGAGAATTGAACCGTAGTTTTGCGACATATTTATTACAGACATATATATTTAAATCAGTACATAATTTTGGCATTTCCATGAGTTGTATAATAATTATATTTATAATTCTTCGAGAACTTTTTTTCTCCATTTCTTTAAGGTATGTAAATGCGGCTAGCATATAATTTTATAAAATAATTTCTATGCACAGGATGATTCCTTTTTTTTGAACAAATGCGTTTTCTAAACATTAACTTTTGGAACATTTGGCAGTATAACTATACATACATATCGTCGATCCTGTATCATAAATGCAAGTTATGTTTCATCGAATAATATTAATATTGTTATATCATTAATATGAATTAAATTAGATATGAAATCAAAATATAAGAAAAGTTACGATGCGGGCAAACATGCAAAATGGACCAAATAGACCGATGAAATTTCAAAATAACACCGTGAGACAAATAATGAAAAAATACACTACTAAAATATATCTGAAAGAATCCCTTCTTGTTTATAAGAGAAAGCCCATGGAAACAAAGTGGCGGCAAATTACCAAGCGTCAAAGGCACGTCACGCACTAACCATTCGACCGTCAAATGCATTCGAATATTACCCGACGTTCACGATATAACTGTGGCCGGGGTTTTTACACGTACCTCTCTCCCGCTCGCGCTCACCCCGCCCTCCCGCCAAAGTCTCTGTCGGCGCGTTTGCCATTGCAATTGCCCCGCGTAATTAAATCCCAGTTAATAACCGCCGCGCGGCATCGCTGGCTGCGCGGACTCGTAGAAAAGCTTATTCGCGAAGCGGCCGAGCGCGTTATTACATCGACGCGCGCATCATCGGAACTCCCCGAAAAATCGCAGGCGCACAAAGGGCCCGGCGCGGCGCGCTCGCGGCTCGCCCAATTGATTATCCAGCGGAGTGGCGCCGCGCCGCCGTCGATTTCGGGCGCCGAGGTGCAAAGAGCCGCGCCCCGGCGATGTATGCGAGCCGTATTACCGTTCCGTTCTCAAAATATCGCGGGAAAGGACAGCGTGGCCGACGATGCTTCGCGATGCGCGAAAGGCGCGGTTGACTCGGGTGAGCCCCGCGGGCTGAAATGCTCGAGTACTCTGGTTCTGTAGAGCCTAGCATTAATATTATCCAGTGCTCTTTAGGAATTCGATAACAGCGTGAGTCGAAGGCGACAGTGAGCTTTTCTATTATTTTTCTTTAAATATTCGTTTATTTCCTCTCGAAGACATAGAAGCGCTGACGAAGCTTTAGATCATTAAAAGCAAACATCACTTATAGAACATTCAATCAGTATAACTATAGAATAACTATAGAAATGGACGAAGAAATTAATTCAGTGTACGCCTACTGTTCAATAACTTAACTAAGTAAAACAAAATGTAGCAAGTATGGGTAATTGAAAAAAGGATTCTGTAACTGCTAACAAGTGACCTTTTACAGTCTTAATTCGTAATGGCGATTGTATTCAGCAGATACTGAGGGTAAAGCTGCAGAAGAATTAATAAAAGAGATTAATTAATCAAATTAAGTAACGGAGGTCCGACACACTCTTCCTTACGTCGACAATTGCAAAAGAATACCATCGATCTATTAATATGTTACGCCAGTTCAACGAGCATACTAGAATGTAGAAATCTAAATCTACGAAAGTGAGTATACGTATATATGAGTAGCGACTCAAACGAGCACTCTGGAAGAAATTTATGCTCTAACACAAAACTGTTTCAATTCACAATAGCACGAGTAAAGGAAAGTCAGCAGTAGTAATCTTAACTCTTTCACCGGATACAAGCGAAAATATAGAAAAATAAATGTAGCTTTTATTTTTATCGTTATTATTATTATTCAAAAATAAATTTTAAAGCATCAAATGATCCTCAAAGACAAACGTTGTACTGATCGATGTAGCGTCGCAATTAAGAAACATTTAAAGTAGTATGGAATTATTAGTGTAAGAGCTCGGACGTATTAGTAAACACTCCCGTCTACGAGTGATTCAAAATTAATCTTGAAAAAAGTTTAAAAGCTATCAAGTGAGTTAAGTGAGGGAAATGAGTCCCTCCTCTCATGGACGAGCGCAGCCTCTAAGTCTACATGGGGAGAGTTCTTCTGACTACAGAAGAATCAGCCAGAAAAAAAATTAAATTACGCAAAAGTAACGCAAAGTGTAAGGTTTCCGAATCGAGATCAAGCAATAGTAATACAAGCACTAGAAGGATACTCGATTAAGCAATATGTAGGTGAAATAATAAAATTAACGGATCCGGTGAATGTGAGGTTCGTTTCTGGATATATACATCCAGATGATGTAACAAAAATTCCGGGATGAATTGCACTTAACTACGATAATATGATGTATTGGATATTTCTTACAGAAGGCATCAGTTGTTTTATTTGCAAAAAAGAACGATACGTTCAAAGATTTGGTCCAACAATGATCAATGAAAATAACATTAACACAGAAATACAAACCCAAACAGAAACAGTATACGAAAATCCAACGAGGACAGAAGAATCAATAAATATAAATACGCATAATCAACACAATATTAGCGATCTTATATTAGTTAAGAATACCACGAAATTTACACCGAAACTTCATAAGCAAACATACAAATGAAAGTGAAATTTCTGATCAAAGTCAAGTATATGTTCTCTATCTCAAATAGACAATGAGGAAAAAATAGCAAAACATAAATTGAAACATCCTACAATAACCCAATTAATAAAAATATAACAGAAAAAAAGCAAGTGACGGAGTAGTCATATACATTAAAGATACTATGAACTACAATTATGTCTTTCTCCCAAATAATTTTGAATTATCGTCAACCGTTATAGCACATTTAATTAATACGCTTCCTAAACCATTTATATTGCTAGGGGACTTTAATAGCTATAACACCGCATGGGGGTGCAAATATTCTAATAGGAAAGAATAACATGCAATAGATGTTACTATAACAATTACAAATATAACAACAGATATAGAGTGAATGAAGAAAATTTCAATAACGAATATAAATCAAGAAAAATGAAAATATAAAAAATAGTACTGCAGTATTGCATTAGATCTAGAAATATAATAAATCTAAGAACAATCTGTATACAAAAGAAATGTACAACAACATTGTAAACAATATTTAAGTATGTAGTTTTGAATATATACAATATGTAAATATCTTATGTGAATTAAATAAATAAATTAAGAGAAAAAAAAATCGCGTTTGCTTGAAAAATTCTATAATTTTTGTAGTCAACCTAATTTACGTATCCTAAAGGTGTGACTGAATTCATGCAACTATCCGCCGAATTAAGAAAGAGTTATCGAGCCAAAGGCAACTCCAATTAGATATGATTTGTGCTTCTGTATGTCAAATATATCGATTCCCATATTTGAAATATTGAAAACAGCGTACGTTTATCCGAATCATCTGTTTTCGTAAAGAAAAAATACTGTAGAAATTATGCTATTTTTCAATATGAATGATTTTATAAAGTGAAGAGTTGAATGGCTATTCAATCTATCAATTCAAATTATTATTATTATTATATTATGTGATAGTATGTGAATATGATTTCAAATCACAATGAGGCGTTGCAAAATTTAAGTTCAAATTTTAATAAACTAATATATAATCTAATTTAAGAAACATTTTTCCATATCAGATTTTCTTGTAAATGTAGTTTAATTTCATAAAATTGACTTCTACTTCAAACGAATTTATTGAAAAATTCCTTGCGCTTTATATTTATTATATTTTCTTCTAATCACATTTATTTTGTCGCCGATAAACATCATTATAATTTAAACGTGATTAAACATTCTCAATTTATTTTCAATTCTTCAGAATTCTAGGTGAAAAGTGGATCACTTCAAGTGATCAAACTGATGGAATGAGCTGGTTTTGAATAAGATACAATATCACTGTTTATTTAAAAGAATATAGATTTAATTAGTCTATAACGATAAAATATAATATATTAATTTGCGCGGTAGTTTGTCACAGTCAAACAACTTAGTCCATGAACATCTCGGACTACTCCGTTTAACTGCCTTCGTGTTGAAGAAGTCACACTTATAGACAAGCGCACAAAAGAAGTATACGCTTTGTATATCAAACGCGTCATGCTGAGTATAATACAAGTGCATAGTTAACACAAATAATATTTATAACGCACCAAATATTTAAAATTCGTATGAATTTAATCATAATCTTCATGAGATGAAGTCTTAGACTATAGAATTCAACGACGAATTAAAAAAAAATTCAAGATATAAAACGATGAAAACTTTGATAAAATAAATTCCTTGAGAATGAGTCAAATCTCCTTGACTAAAATTCAATGCCGGTTCAAGCTTACCAGCTAAAAAAATTTACTGAAAATCTAGTGGTTCTGATTTTTAACTGAATTTTTTCAAATTTTAAAAGAAATTATCAAAAGAAAAACCATATCAAATGCTTACGCAGCATCAAATGAGTACAAATATTATTAACTGACTAATTCTAGTCATGAAAGTTTATGCAGCAATCTAAAGGTGCAAACATTATTACAAGATTATATGGAATGCCTGATATACTTTTTAAAAATGTCTAAAAATCGTTGAATATTTATTAAGTTATTACAATCTACAACAAAGTGTGGGAAAATAACCAAATTCAACAATTATGCCAGTAGGTTACATTTTTGTCTTTCGCTAAATTAAACGAAGATGTATATAATAGCATATATATGAACAAGATGCAATGATATTAAGTGCGTATGAGACAGATACACGCATCAACCATCAGAACAATAATATTTAATAAATATAATTTGTGTTATAAATTTATGTTTTTATATATGAGTTCTATTTACAAAAACTAATTATTCGCATAACAAACTAAAAATATTTGCTCTACTATATAGAATCTTTTTTTCCTTCATGTTTCTCATTGTATTATTTTAAAATATAGTTGTTTCGTACAAAGAAAATATTGCTTGAGACGTGAACAGAAAAACATATATATGGTTCATATGTTGTTACACTAGTCAGTCGATGTGGTCCGCTACGAAAAAATATCATAATCAGTATCAGCTAGAAGAGTCTGCGGTTTATAAATATTCATAAATCGTTTTAGTGATTAAATATGTGTTAATATAATATCGTTTAAATTGGATTCATTAATTAATTGCTTTATTTTCAAATTACCTTGTATGAAAACTATGTATAGAAACCGCTGAAAAAGATTTCACTAAACAAAGAAATAATTACGTAATTTTTATCATTCAATGTAAATATCATTTCTATAGATTCTTTTTTATCATATTTATCGCAATAAAATAAGAAGACCAATGCGGTATTAATAGTTGAAAGAAAAAGAGTGCTATTCTTCAAAAGTTTATAAAAAAAAACATGGCACTTATAGCATACTCTATATCACGGTATCGAAGATGTATTCCTTTATTATAAAAGTTTAAAGAAGTTCAGATACAAGTAGATCTTGGGTATTGAAGACTTCATTAAATTTTCAAAGTCACTGTTTAATAGAGGTCAATTGTGTTGCTGACAATGCACGCCAGACACAATGACTTTGTCATGTTTAGTACTGTGTGAAATAGAAAATTAAGTAGAAGTACAAAAATAATTCAAATTTAATATATTTCAATTATTCTACAGCTGGCTTTATAAACAAGAATATAAGATCTAGCTTGGTCCATAATTTCAAAATAAAAATCTCACATAAATTCTGATCGTTCAAGACAAGGCAGAGCGGCTTAAAAAAGATTAAATGAACTATAAAAATATAACTATAAAAATATTGCTTTAATATATACTACATTATAGTGAATAATGATATCAATTAATTTTTTTCGTTAAGAAAAATCGTTACAAAAATTTATCTGAATATCTTAAGCGAGTCCTGTTTCATTTAACTGCTAAGCAAAATTTGCTCTTTATTACTTAAGAAGAATTTAGAACGCTACGGTTTCCAACTAAAATAAGAAACAAATGTTTTTAACAATAAAAAAAAACAGATTTAAGCACTGCAAAGTATTTGCAAAGAAAAAAAAGATGAATAAGAAGAATGAAAATAAGCTATTTATTTTAATTTAATCTAACTTAATGATCCGATCAACCCCGATAAACATTCAACGGACGAACGTCCGGAGTTCTCGAAAAATTCGCCGCACCCCTTAATTGTTAGAATATCTTTCTCCGAAGCTATCTCCTCCCCCACGCCCTCTAACCCATACCCAAACGACTGGCTTCCCGACTGCTCTTAACAAGTCGTTTCTTTTCCCGACGTTATCGCCTCCGCGAACCCCTTCAGACTTTCCCTCCCGTTCGAAAAAGAAGGAGTTAAGGATGAAAAATTTCGGGGCGCGCCTTGTTCTCCAAAGGCGAGCCCGGAGGCGGGGAGGGGGAGGGGGGGGAGCAAAGGTACGCTAACGCCCCGGAGAAAGGCGCAGTCGGCAGGTGACGGAGCGCAAGTGCTCGCGCGCGAGAGAGAGGCAGCATGGAGTGACCACCCCCACCCCCGGGCGGCAAGACGCGCCCAACCTCCTATCAGCGAGGGGTGGGGGTGCCCGCCGAGCCGCGGCCCCGCCTATGCGCGGCTGAGCCCGCCCCGTGGCCAATGGGCCGTGGCGAGCTTGCGAGGACGGGCGAGCAGAGAGCTTGCGAGCTTCGC
Organism: Sycobia sp. Sy_11; assembly: GCA_018907035.1. Taxonomy (NCBI): domain Eukaryota; kingdom Metazoa; phylum Arthropoda; class Insecta; order Hymenoptera; family Epichrysomallidae; genus Sycobia; species Sycobia sp. Sy_11. The sequence continues at coordinate 3,970,025 of JACCIC010000018.1, read as the reverse complement.
CGCGAGCGGGCCTGGCGCTCGGTCGCCGCGAGCCGACGGAGCGGCCCGCAAACGCCACGTGCGGGGCGAACCGACTGCACGTGCTTTCGCGGTGCTCCGAGCGGCGGAGCTTGCGAGATCTCGGCGGGCGAGCTTGGGCGCGTTCGCCCTCTCCTCCTCGGAAGATCAACGCCATTTGCATTTTGATGGATTTCCTGATGTAGAGCAGCTTGTCGCCTGGCCGCGATTTGCCAGTCTTCGATCGTAGGCTAACATTATTATTACGCATTAATAACTTGCAATTCTTGCCAAAGTTCCGTAATTCTGTCGAGCTTCAGCATTCCTGAACCGTAACTGAGTAAATTATCGACAATTAGATACATGGCCGTAAAAACAAGATAGTTGAGGCCCTAGAAATCTAGAACAAGTAGTTAGACAGATGGACAGAAAATTAGAGTCGCTACGTAAGTAGACTTGTTATTTTCATGCAATGCATGATGCAGTATATATATCGAATAAATATAATATAAAGATCGAGTGCCATTTCAATTTCAATAGCATTATTATTAGAATAACTGAAAAAAAGGACATTTATTGTATAAGATCCAATTATAAATTTTTCATCATATTATTTTGAATAAACATGTTTGTAAGCGAAATAAATAATTTGAGTAGTCGATACGCTAAATTATATGTAGATTTTAGTTAATAAAATTTATAAAATTACATATCCTAAATTATGGATACTTCGTGATATATATATATATATATATATATATATATATATATATATATATATATATATATCACGAATAAAATACATATTTTAGACCTTAAATTTTAGAAAAACTCGAATATCTAAAACCAGCAATGAAATAAATGAAATCATGCAAATGTATAATCATTTTTTTGTACAGGTTAAAGCATATATCGCTCACTTTGCGCTCAATCAGAAGAGGCTAATCTACGTATTTTACACATAACACGTTCAAAATTCACCACTAAATCTAATTTAAGTTTCAATTTAATTTTCAAATAAATAAATTGAATCATCCAATCGATCGTTTTATACCGTTTTATAATTAAGTTATATGATACGAATTGATCTATTTTTATATTATTATTAGCTTACAGGAGGGAGAAACTTGTTCGGATCCTGGATTTGAGACTAAATTACAGTAGTTTCTAATAAATTTTAATAGAACGTATGTGTAAACATTTTTTCCTAGACCCTCAGGTAAAAAGAAATTGAGTAATCATATTTTGGTTGAAAATATCCTTAATGAATAACCACAATTTGAAAAAATTATATCGTTTAATTAAATGTACGATAAAAGAAATAAAGCTATGTTAATTCAAAATTAGTTGATTAGATATATTTATTATTATTAAATATATTTTTGCCCTTGACAATGCAACACATAATAATACATAATACAAATTTCACAATTCTTAGTATAGCAATAAGATAATAAGAATCTTTATTTATCTTCTAATTTACAAATTACAAACTAAGAGATTACATTAAATAGAATACTGGTTTACATATGTTACTGGTGAATTCCATTGAATACACACAACCTACATAAGCTACAAAATAACTATAATTAGAAAATTTTGAAATACTTGACAGTGAAAAAAATTATAATGAAAGAATAGATTCTGGAATGATTCATGTAATATATGGAATTTGTAATATAATCAACAAAAGAGAAATAGCACAGACTCTTAACAATATAACATATTCAGCTATAGATTATTGTTTGAAAATATAAAACTTATTTCCATCTTTTATATGTCTACACCAAATATTTCCAATCACTTTATTATTACCTTTGAATTCTGACAATGATTGTGTTCGCTAATGCAATTTCTTAAAAACGTATTCAATTTTAATGTAATCCCTTATTTTATAATTTCTACGTTGTATTATTTTGTTACATAAACTAATTTGAAATTTTTTGGTTATTTTGTTATTAATTTTGACTGTTGTATTTGTTTCTGATTAAAGTGACTCAATAGGTCACAGAATAATTGCGAACATAATAGAATTTATTCTACCCTGAACTAAATAAAATGAAAACTTAACTTAACTTAACATTTTGTAATATTAATTTAATCCTATTCAACATTTTTAAATCCAAAATTTAATAGTTATTAAAAAGCCTTGTGATTCTGAACATATATATTATTTTGCATTGTTAGTATTGTTCTGAACATATATATTATATATATGACTTTTCTTATTAAATTTTTCGTTCCAAAAATGATAAATAGAGCATGGGATATTTAATTTATTTTTTATACAGTTTTATAAAATGACATAAAATGATTTTAGTGTCACAAGGAGAATATATGATAAATTTTTAATTATTTATTTATCTACGTACTTATTTAAAATTTTAATTTCAAATCTCCGAGGCTCAGAGAGTTTTGGAATAAATAGTTACACAGTTACGCTATTTCTATATATTAGAAAATAGTTTGAGAATAATCTGAAGTCTAGAGTAATAACTAAATTAAGAATCCAAATAAGTGTCTCATTTACTCAGTAAAATTCATCAAACAGTTAATCGCTACATATTTAATTTGCACTATGATGATTAGTATATATAATATATCTATATTGTATTTAATATGTTGAACAGCAAAAAATAGTTCCTTATCATGATTTATTCTCAAGAATTATAATGGTAATCCTTATAGGTATAGTTATATTAACATAATGTTTTAGAAACAAATTATATTTTTTAATTGATGATATTTTACTACGGCATCTCTCTTGACTTGAATAAGTAACATTTTAATAAATGAATATACACATATTTGTAAGTAATTTTAAATCTTGTGAATGAGAACGTAGAGAAACAATTCTAATGATTTAAATAAATTTTTCACGTTTATATCCTTGAAGGGATTCCTAGAATCAGCGAAATTCTTTATGTTCTAGAGGTGACAAAGAAATTATATCCAGAACCTAAGGTGTGTTTTTTAAAATATTTTATACAAATTTTTATTATTTGAATTTAAATGCACTCCTGGAGTAAGTGAATAGACTAGACTAACAAATTTTCAGTTAAACTTTCTAGACTAAGAAATATTTTCTCAGTATTATTACGGCCTTTATAAAATAATGTAAGTATAATTATGATAAAATTCAGATTGTTCTTGTTTACAATCACTCTTGCATAATTTGAAATATAGTAAATATAGTAATATAGAAAAAAAATGAATATAATATTGTTAATAAAGGAGAATCTGACTATCTCCGCCGTCTAATTTACCGAATCTATGTATCTACTTCGCCCAACGTTTCGAGCAACTTCGGCTTCTTATCAGAGATGACTGAGTCCTGAATCAGTGATTATAAACCAGGACAGTCTGAATATCATTATAATTATTCTTACATTATTTATAAAGATTCTAGGAGCTATAAAGATATTTTTTAATTTAGTTCTCGACAGTCGACATTAGTACAATTTTCATTTTCGGATTTTTCTAGGTTGTTTTACTTCTAATTCTTCACTTACGAAAAATATTGTCATTTATGTATTAAGTCAACCTTTTGACTTATGAGACAAGTAAATCTATGTTTCTCTCGACCTTTTGTAATAATCGAAAAGGACGAAGGAGTTAGAGTTTTAAACTACTTTTGTATACAATAGTCCTAATTTACTTGTCGATCATTGCCTTACTTCTGAAAAAAAGATATCACTCCCCATGAGAAATATTCGCGGAGCTTTTTCAATCAGATCGCTGGATGCAAAAATACTCGAAAGCCAGCCACGGACAGGGCGTCGGAAAATATGCTGCGGTCGATTCGCTTCTTACCCCCGGGCTACTTATCGAGGGGCCGTCCGCTCAACTTTCCACAGTTGGTCCTTCTTTTATCTTTTGAGCAAATAGAGACGGAAAGAGTTGGGCGGGGACGTAAAGTGTGATCAAGAGGAGAGCCCGCGAGTCGGCAGCAGGCAGCGAGCAAGCGGGAATTCGGATAACTATATTAAAAGGTACGCGCGGGTACGAGTCTTCGTGGAAAATTCAATAGGCTAACGGAGAGGAAAAATTTCCTTAGCAATCGACGATTGTTCAACTACGCATATTGATTCATTTTTCCACTGACTGGAGACGCTTTTTAAGTTTCCTTTAAGGAAACAGGATAACCGTAGATAGCAAATGCACGATAATTCAAGGTTTATTATTTCGATATCAGAACCCATATCATCTCAACATTGAAATGTTTTTCCTTACTGCATTTAATAAAGGGTTATGTTATTTAGTGAATTTAAAACTGTTTTATAATTGTAAAGGATCGCTAAATTTTTGTCAATGTCTTAGGAGGGAATGAAACAACAAACATTCCTACAAAACTATAAAAGTGATAATAGAATAATAACTTTCCGTACATATAATGATATTATAAGCTATCAAAAGTTTTACATAACTTAAAATTAGTTAAATAAATGAAAAACGTTTTGAAAATTTATAACACGGTTTCGCAAATTATTACACTAAATTTTTTTATATATTTATGTATTTATGAATTTTTCTTTGAATCGCCAGAATAATGCTTGCAAAGTAGCAAATCCGGGTAAATTCCAGCGCAGAGGATAAAGAATAAAGCAAAAGTTGCCCCATGAAGAGGTGGGATAACGCGACGATAAATCAGCGAAACGCTCACGGTGCACGCGCGAAACAGCGCGAGCAAAAGGACACGCGCAACTTTTATACGTAAATAAAAAGAGCGCGAAAAAAGGCCTGGAGGCGAAGTGAGCGTAGAAAGAGAAGAGAGAGAGAGAGAGAGAGGGGGGAGGGAGAAGGAGAAGAGTGGCGAAAGGAATTCGCCATAGGCGTAACACACATATTTACATTGTGAACCATATGGACCGCGGGCGATAAATAGCGCCACGAGGAAGTTTAGGAGGGATGTCGGGGTAAGCGAGCGAGCGAGATGGAGTGAAAAGAACTCGTAGGGGGGAGGACAGCAGGCCGGAACACTTGTGCTTCAGCTCTGTGTGTTGATGTCTGTGTTTCTGACGACCTTTCTCCCACGCTCTTTCCTTCGCTGTCTCACAAACATTGCGTATTTGGCGTAGTTCGCCTTCGCTTCGGTGGCCGGCACGAGTCGGGACTGATACCCGGCCCATTGACGTGCTGAAATCGCCCCCGCCCCGATTTAAAACGGGTCGATCATTAAGATTGAATTTAAGAAGCACATAAACAGTTCGTACGGAGAAAAAAGTAGAACTCTTTTACACCTGTTCCGAGAGTAAGCGTTATTTTACAATAATTACTGTTGGATAGTAATATCGAGCGTTTTACAGGTTATTATATATTTTTGGACACCTCGCATAGATAAAGGCATTTCTGGCGTACGCGAGAAAAGAGATTGAAAGAAGTGACAATTTTCTTTGGCAAAAGAGTTAAACCTCTTTATCTTAAACCAAATCAATATTTATTATTTGATCGAAAAATTGTCGAGACGTCATTTACGTACGTTGAAGGGTTGAAAAACGAGCGTTCGACTAAAGGCGTTTTATTCTACTGAAACGTTAACTTATTATTAATTAAGCTTATATAATAACCGATAGTGTGATGAAATAAATACAAATGACAAGCATCCATTATGCGAATACATAATGTCTCTATTAGAAATGCCTAGAGCTTAAAAATTGTGTTTACAATTCACGAGCCCGCCGAAGTGATCGCGAGCTCGTTCAAGAGACCCAAACGAGTCGGTCTAATAAACAAAGGCAATGAGCGTAACGCGCGACCATGGGGCTTAACCAATCTAAATAACCGAGTGAGCCTCCCCTCCAGCCCCCCTTCCCGCCCGCGTGGAGGACGCGTCAGCCTTCACAAGTGCCATACATCACGAAAATCGGATTTAATCTCACTCGCCCACCGCCCTCCTCCCACTTACAAGTCTGATCTCGCTCGATCCGCCTGTACAGCGAGGCCGGCGACCGATCGGCCAAATATGAGCCTCTCTCGTGGCTCGAGTGCGAGATCGTGCCGCGTTCCCTCTCCACCCTTGCCTCTCGTGTTCGCTTGACGCATGATACTTTCTCCTCTGTCTCTCTCTCTCTCTCTCTCTGCAGTTACCCTATCTTTCTCCTTTTCATGTAAATTCTGTTTACGTTTCTTTCTCCCTATGTTCATCTTCATTCTCGCACGCGTTTCTTAATATTCCACTTCTATTGGATTAAATAGTTAAAAAATAAAAAAAGTAATAAACAAGAAGATGCATTTTGAGGCTGACTGTACTTTACAGCAAATAAATTCGACTATAAACCTCGTTTCATACTCTCCATGACCTGAAAATCTTCGTACTTATTTTTTATTATTAATATTGAGAGTTGTAGCTATATTTTTGTAGAGGATTCCTTCTTCAGACCTCTTTGGGATTTGCTTATAAGCATTGTCAAGCTCTCGAAATTTATGAACAGGTGTTATTCAATCTTTTCAAGGGTGATTTGATAAAAAAATCGAAGTGAAAATTTCATGTTTATTGATGGTATTTTTTAAAATCGTTACTTTAGCGTTTTTAAACACAACTTTTACGATGGCTAATTATTAAAATTTTCTACTAAGTTTTCCTTGATTTATCTGCGAAGTGCAAGTAAACACAATAAAAAGAAGCTTGTTCGCGAACATTTTTTATTTACTTTTTACAATATTTCTAAGCAGTCCAGATTTATATGGGTAAATTTATCATTTACGTTCTTCGTTATGAACTTTTAATACTCGCTATCCTTATTGTGTTATTTAACAAGAAGAAAGAAAAACATGACGCAGACACTATTTCCTATTTCAAGTACTATTGTCTATTGATGATAAACAACCGAGATATGTACTGCATCGACCTTAAGAATTCGATACGCTAGGGATCGCGTGCAACCCTTCCAAAGCTCGCCAACGTCGAACGTCCAGACGCGAACCGTGGACGCGCCCCACGGCCAGCCCGCAATACCTCCGGCCTTACTTTCCCTCGACCCCTGCTGCACTCTGCACTCTTGAGCCTACGCGCCGCATTGCGGGGATTCCCGGCCCCGCGACGCGCCTGCCTCTCCGCGCGCACGGCGGCATCCGGCCGCGTGGGCCGCCGTCGGCGGCGGGGACGCGGCGAAAAACGGGGTGGCACGCATGCCGGGTCGTAGGTGCGTCGCTGGGTTAGGCGAGACGATCGCGTATTTCGAAGCTCCGTCTGTACGCAAGTTGATGTACCCCTCTCCCCCCCCCCCTCTGCAGGAAATCAACTCTACCTCGTCGGTTTCGGCAATTTTCAACGATCCCCGATTACCAGACAAGGGATGCATCCCCTCCTGATTTCCGAGAGTACGGGTATTTATATGGAGTAGGATCTGTAAAGACTGGATTCCAAGTCTTTGGGCTTTTTCGAATGCAACTGGAACATTATCGAAAAACGAACTACAAGTCAGAGTAAATTAGAATTTCTGGACGTCGAGAAATAGGGAATTGAAAATTTTCCGAATGAATTAATCAGTACAAGATCATGATTCATTTCACCATTAGCATTCATACTTCTTCATCTAAATTACTATAAGAAGTAAACAATCAGTTTGACATGGGAAAACGTTGGATTCTAAAACTTCATAGAGGTCATTTTATAAATATATAGTGCTACCTTCTTTCATCTGGAGCAAATGCTCCGTCACCCCAATATAGTCACTAAAATGAAACTGCACCCCTTTTGTTAACTTTCAATATTCAAAGTATGTAGGAATATAAAACTAATACTTCTATAATTTCGTTGAATTTTCATTTATACTTCGATAATTACTTAAATAGAATAATTTTTTTATTATAAGCGTACAATTAAAATAACCTAATCTATTTTAATCAAAAGTAGTCAGTATAAAAATGTTATAACCCCTTATAATTATTTGTAATAAGCGCTATAGCGTGCCTTTTCAAATGCTCGTCCGTGAAAAGTAGCCGTTCCGTGAAAAAAAAATTATCTTCATTAGAAAGCAATTTAATCGTCGGTAGAGTGTCCGGCAAATGTTTTTATTTCGCCGTCCGACCACTCCAACCTTTTGCCCTCCGCTTTTCTCTCGTTCCGCTAAAAAAACTGCGATTCCTTTTTTTCCATACACACGTATATACAGTAAAGCACGTAACAATTATAGCGGGACAAATAAATTTCCGCGAAATGTTACCCTCGCGCCGCAGAGGCGGGCGAGGCGCAGGCAAGAGGAACATTCTCGCCCGAGGGCATGGCGTCGGCGAAGGGAAGGGGGAGGCGGAGGGGAAGAGAGCGGGAGGTTCCGCGTGAATTCCCGGCGGCGCGCCGCATTCCCGCGCTCGGTCCCCCGGCGAGATTGCGCCAAAAATCGGAAACGAAACGGATGCCACACTAATTTAACTACTTTCGAACAATTAATTCGAGACATTTAATTTGATGGCCCGGCAGCGCGTCCGAGCGGAGTTTTCCGCGGAGCGGTGCCGTGAAAAACGGCCAGAGCGTTCGAAGAATTTTTCTGATGAAGCACGGAGCAGCAGCGCCGACGGCCAGGAAGTTTTCGGGGATCTGCGAGCGCGTTTCGACGGCGTCGAGCGATACTCGAAAACGAAAAACAACGAGCTAACCGAAATCCGGTAAACCCGCCTGGAATGTTTTTGGTTGCTGGAGGAATTTTTATCTGTGGCGCTTAGCTTTATCGAAACCCTTCGTTTTCTATTCCTCGAATCTAGCTGTTACGAGTACAAAAAAAGCTCCACGTAACAAATGATATCAGATTTTGGAATATTTACACGCTTGGTTTTTTTCCTCGACAGAACATCAAAATAGATTTTTCTTTATAGATTTGATCATTTCATTTTCAAAAACAACATATAATAATAAAATATTCTCCTACTCCATCTGAAATATTTTATTCCTTTCAACTCTCAGTATCTCACGAATGATTATTTTCGTATCAGTGGGAGTTTAATTATTTTTAGATGTACCGATTCTAATAGATTCAATTATCTTCCAATAAAATTCAGCAAAGACGTTTTCATCTGTAGAACGGTAAATTTCTAATAGTATTGCATGAAACAATACGATATTAATTTGGAAGATCATCTATCACTATTGATCCATTAAAATTTTACAGATATGTGATTTCGACTGCGCGGGCCATAGAGTGCGGTGTTTTGCATTAATAACGGCGGTAGCTAATCAATAGATTCGCTGAATAATCACACTAATGATGTGTAAATAAATACGGATACGCGGGCGAACGGAATAGGGTCGGATGGATGGGTTTGGCGGAGTACTGTAATTGGCGAGGCAAATAATTGCTGTTGATAAAACTGTTCAGCTAGAAGGGCGGCGATTTTTCATTTAACAACGCCAAACGAAATGCATTCAATGAATCAAAAACAACGTTTTATTTCGTATTAAATTAATTCTTTGCACTTTCACGAGAAAAATAAATTTAAAATGAAAAGGACTACTACTTTTGAGGAACTATACTACTGATGTATTCATTTTTTTACATAAAATAATAAATGAAGATGTTCTTGATAAGTGAATTGTTATGAGCCGATCATTGACATCAGTGAATAATTAATTAACAAATCAGTAGTAATTTTTCGCTGCAATACAAAATTTCTTTGCTTTTAATAATGCTTTGACAAACTGGATCGACTAATATTATTTTTCAATAATTAAGCGTGCAAAGAATTATCTTTATTGCAGGCAAAAGTTAACTTATTGTTATATTAATAAACATACGAAAATTTTTTTTTCATTTTATCAGTATTACATAAATGCAAACGATGCTTTTTCTATAAGCTTGTATTCTTTAGTGGACGATGAAAAATTTTAAAATCTTATCACCTACAATATCGTAGATAGCGTCGATTATCCAGGTAAATTTGGTAACCAAAAGGGATTCATTTGATTGTATACAAGTTAGTTATGCTCGTTTAATACTAGAAATACTTTGTACTTAATAATCCTAAATATGGAACAATGTCTCGGAATCCAAAGGGTAGGTTATTTACTATAGAGATTCAAAAGGATATCATGTAATCTCTTATATCAGATGTACGTGGTCAATATTATGCGACAGCTTATGATATCACGTACACAATACCATTCAAAATTTTTCTCTAAATAGACTCAGAAGACTATGGGATCGATAAATTGACATTGGAGATTACCGAAGTACTTGGACGCTTACAAACCGTGAAAATGAAAAATACAGGATTAAGCAGGAACGTTTTCATACTTAGATATTCTCTATGAAAAATAGCCTATTTTAAGTTACTATCATCTTTAGAACTATCCGATTAGTTACACTAATCTTTGGAAAATCAGATTAGTCTTTAGGGAGCCTCTGTAGTGTGAACATGCAAACCTTTGCGTTTTTATAATTGAGGAAAATATAAAAAGTCCTGTTTTCTTCCTCATTATCACCTATCCACCAGTACCAATACCAACATATTAGTTACACTAAGAATTAAAGAAATATTATTTGGATATCAGTCAGTGGAACTATTATTACAAATAAAATCTTTTTTATGATACCAAAACCAATTTTTATGTATTGGCTTTCGTTAGTATTGTATCAATTAATATATCGTTTAATAAAGAAATATATAATTTTAACATGTAATAGTGAACTCAATATAAATAATTACCATGAAAGTTTTCATCGTAAGAAGAACATATTTTTCTGAACAAATATATTTTGAACAAACAAAATTAAAAATAAATTTTTCCTTTTTCTATGAATTGTTTAAAGTTACCTACATAAACAGTGAATGATCTTCATTGCCCTGCATAGTTTTCTAACATTTTTGTCTTAATGATTGGAGTTGTAACAATCCATATCTGCCCGAGTGCCTTCCACCCTTGACCTGCAAATTACATTTTTTCAAAGAGCACTTTCCAAGTAGACTAATCACTTAGAGTACTCGAAAAAATGACAGCGACGTCGCCAAGGCTCGGCGTTGCGTTCGCTCGATTGGCCCTCGTTATAGAATACCGTGGAAGGTCGCTTAAGGACCACCGTTACGCCGCTCCCGGCGCCAGCATTTTCCCGTTGCACCCGGCGCGGCTCGGGGAGTGGGACGGAGGGTGGCGCCCCCGGAGGTAAAGTTGCCATCGAGCGCCGAGGATCGCTAATTCTTCAATCGAACTCTTCCCGCGCAACGGCCGCGACTAATTACCCGATTTTTATCGCCGCGACTGCCAGCGGTCCGCGGGGCGTCGTTACCGAGCACCTCCCCCTCCCCCTCCCCCGGCGACCCTCGCGGAATCGAGGATCGACCGGCTCGGCGCGACCGCTCGACTGTCGGGCGTTCGGGACGATTAGCGCGATGGCGCCAGTGCCCCGCGGGCTTGCCGGTAACGCGACGTTTGCATTCGCCGGCAATAAATGTGCGAGGGGGCGTGGAGGGGGGGGGAGGGCACATCTCGCTTGGGTCGATTTGTGGGAAATGACACTGGCTGCGAGGGCGCATAAAGCAAAGAAATTAAATGCCCGCATTCGATGAAGAAGATAATTTTTTTTCTGCAAATTGGCAGGATTAATTGCTTGGGTAGAGATATTTATGATTTATTTGAAATAGACTCTTGTCATATTTTCATTCAATGCAATTTTAAATTAAGAAAGAATCAATAATAAGCAAGAAACTCAAACTCCAATGCGGATCTTATTATTTCATATGGAATATCAATATTTTATTAAAAATTCTCTATAAAGATAAATCTTCTCAGAATTCTAGATTACATCAAAATTATTAGTAACACAAATATTAACTGTACTAACTTATTTGTTTTACAATTAAAAAGTTATCATAATTATTTATGAAATACACAAAATTTTATTTTAAATTTATCAATTTAAACAAATGCAAGTGTTTTCATAATGTTTAAATTTTTCTGACAATCTAAAATTATACAAATCCGTGAGTTAAAATATATTACTAAATATTTATTTGTATACAACTACACAATCTTGCTTTGCTACAGGATAAGGTACACGAAAATTGATGAAACAAAATGAAGTTAAACATTAAATACATTTACATTGTATACAAATTTACTCAAAAATTTACCGATAAAAGAACCGAAATTAATAAAAACAAAACACGCTTCAGAGTCCAAATGATTTCCATTCTTCCAGTAAATCCGCGGGGAAAAAGTTCAAATAAAACGCTCGAAAAAACCGAGGATAAAAGTATCGATAATAATAATGAAAGCAAATACACAATTCGAACGCAGCATCCGAACAAATACCGCGGAACATTCGCGGAACACCTGTGCATCATTCATTACTTTCGATTCGTAACTAATTTGCGGAAAAAGCGAACGCGAGCCAACGGGGGGGGGGAGGGAAAAAACAGGGGCTCGCTAGTCCAAAGAGCCGAAATGTATACTCAAAAGCGTTCGCGCCTCTCTGCCGCGCCCCCACCCCTCCACCGCGTTTACACTCGAAAACCCGGCGAATAAAAAACAAAAAGAAAAAAGCAAAAAAGAAAAAAAGCAGAGAGAAACGAGCGCGATTTCTCCGGGCAGGATCGTAGCGGCGGGGCTGCGCCGCGTATTTTTATTTATTTATTATACACGCCTATCCGCGCGCCGACGTGGCCGGGGAGAGCCGCGCGTGTTTGTACACGACAGGGATCATGCGTCCACGGGTCTGTCTCTAATTTATATGGGTTTGCTATTAATTACTCACTCCCGCAACGCGACCGAGGCCGCCTGCCGAGCATGGCGAGGTGGAGGTGTACACGGGCCAAAGAGGGGGTGGAGGGGTGGGTGGCTAGAGGCAGTGCAACTGATCGCCGCCTACGCGCCAAAAGCTTCCCGTGTTTGTCCTTATGACGCGCGCAACGGCGGATAGAGAGAGAGAGAGAGAGAGGGATAGATATTTACACCTGTACACGTGCGATCATTTACGCAAATCCGTTTATTTGGCTTTCGCTTCTTCGTGTTAGCTTAAAATTTCTCCGTATATCTAATAACACGCACAGAGTGGGGAATTAATCTTGGAATGAAAACCCACCATTTTTGCAAGTAGAAGGAATTGGCGACTTACTTGGCAAACGAAGGCGAGACAGAGGTACCAAGGAATGGTATCCGTGTAAGCTAGAAGGGAATCCAGTAGTAGACATCGCGCCGCGCTCCCGTGCCTACGTCGCGAAATTATTCCGACTGACGTCAACGTCGTCTAACCCCTCGTCCGTCCGCCCCTCCCCCGCTCCTCCCCCGCCGTTGGCCGACGACCGTGGCTGACGTCGAAATTCCGTCGCTTCGCCCGCGCGCGGTCTCCCGAGCAAATACACGCGGGTGGCGACCGTGATTTTTTGTCGTTGGGCGAAGATCAGTTAGGCGCCCGCGCCGGATTTTCCCGTGAACTGATTCTAATTAACGGTGTAATGTCAAACATTCATTCGCCATTGGCGTTAATATGCGAGATTGTTTCGGCTAGCTATGTGGCGGAACGGTTTAATTAAATTTAATTAGCCGATCCTCCTAAATTCCTGTCTGCTTTCCTATTAATTTCTTTGTACATCGAATGATTGTCGTACAATATTAATTTTGCCAGTATCAATAATAAATCTTCGGAGCGCGATTGTGTAAATAAGCGCGATTAAGGGTAGGTGGTCCTTTGGAACATTATGCGTTTACCAATGCAGCAAGTACTTCAAGTTTGTAGGGTGGTAGATATAAAAATTTTTCAACACATGAATTTTGAAAATATTTCAATCACTATTGAAAGATCGTCATAAATCCACTGTACTTAAAATTTTTATACACCGAAGTTTGCTGACCATTATCTAAAATGAATTTGATAACACTAAAAATTATGAAATACAAACTTATTCACATCAATACTTCAAAAAATAATTGAAAACATTGGTTTTTTTTCTAAACAAATAATGTGGTGTATTTACGATATAACTTACCTTAGCTCTGCAAAATAAAAGAATATTTATCTTCCATTACAAAAATAATTACAAAATGAATTACGAATTAGAAATCTTGCACATTTTTTAGGACTAAAACTATCGGTGATTTTATTACTCCAAAATGGTTTATATTTTATAGGAAGGAAATGCGAGTGGTCACGCATTTGATAGGTGGAGAATTTTTACTTTTCTATAAAGACAATTAGAATATCTACTTAGTTCGACTGATACAAAGCAAGCTAATACATATGTTTCTCTGAATTACAATTTATTGATTGCCATCTCATATAATTATAAAATTGGACTAGGTTTATTGATATTGTCCTTGAAATATTATTTAAATATTATTTTTCAAATATAATTTTCTTATGAAAATTCTTAATTAATAGAACATCAAATGAGATCATAAATCACCAAATTCTGTTTTCTATGATATTATCAATCTCTAATAAGATTGTATACAGATACTTAATCGCTTTCACTATCTGAAGAAGGGAATTCAACAAATAGAACTTCTTAAATTTAATTCCACTTGTGACATTTGTAACACGAATACATCGATCAAAATTAAAATTAGTTCTTGTGAAATAATATTAATTTGATAATTAGCTTTTTTAAGAGAATACGCATTGAAAGATCTAAATACAATAGAATCAAAAATACCGTACCAAAAAGCATAATTGATAATTTGTTGTATTATAAGCTGATATATATTATATTTAAATGCAGAAAAATTTCCAACGAGCCTACAAGCTACTGGTTCTCATCATCAAGGAATACTAATAATACAAATCGAAATTACGTCAGCCAATTACGACATTATAATCGCACCTCCTTCCGCTCCCATCGGTTTCTTTCCAAAGCTGTTGTTATAATCATGTTAAGCGAGTCGCATATAGATGCATACCCACACACCCACTCACCCACCCACACTCACACACACACACACACACATACAGACACACATATATACATATATAGATATAAATATATGTCGCACGGAAAGGTAAGCAGCAGCAACGGGGGAGGCGGGATTGCAACGCCACCCCACGGCGTTACGTTCGGCAAACTATACGCTCCTGCGCGCGCGCGAAAAGTTCAACACAACTTCATAACATCGGCTTCTCCTGGGGTCGAATTAGCGGCTCGCGACGGATATATATATATATATATATATATATATATAATATATATATATATATATAGCTGTACGTACACCGACGCTTTGGGTGAGGCAACAGGAGGAGGGAGGATGCTTGGCACCAAAACGTAGGAGGTAAGTGGGAGGTAAATTTGTTCTAGCGTGAGCTTACATGGGTTGCGTTAAGTACATAGGTGTCTGGGATTCGTTGGCTACATGAATATACTGATATATATATATATATATATATATATATATATATGTGTGTGTGTGTGTGTGTGTGTGTGTGTGTGTGTGTGTGTGTGTATGATTGTATACGTATATGTATCCAGCGAGCTAGAACAGCCAGAGCCGCGCGGTACGAGCGCCAGTTGAGTCGTATGCGAATTCACGTGCAGGCATGCGTGCTTGCCTGCATGTAAAGCCACAGACCGATAAGAAGTTGGGGCAGCAACTTTGGCGTAGCCTGTCGGCGGGACACACTCTCTAGAATTATTGAATGTATTATATAATCGCAACTAGACGAGCAGTCATCTGCCACCATCTCCTTTGGGATTTTCTAGATCGCCTTGGACGTCCACCCGATTTCATGACAAGTTTTTCAAATTTCTTTATAACTATGGCGTATGTCGTTTTTGATGGGCTTATTCTTTGATCAACAGTCGGGAAACTATACTCGTACTTTAATCATCAGAAATAATATGCAATTTGGGAGTTAATATCCACGTTCCAAGTTTCATAGAATTAATAATACGGGCATTGAAATATATTAATAATTGTTCCTTACAATTACATGTATATGCTAACGTCAGGATTCGACGACAATTGTCATTAAATTATAGTGCAATTGAAGTCACTACTTATTAAAGTTTCGTCTAACTCTTTTAGGCACTCGATTTAATTAATTTGTAATAATTAAAATGACTACTATACTATAAAGACAAGTTTAAAAAGTTAAATAGATTACGTTTTATGCTTTATATCGGATCAAAAAATATGAAAATGTAAAGCAAAAACAATGAATCTAAAGAAAATATATAATTTGATGTCCCTTTTTTGTCTACCATTCTATAAATTTAAAAAAAGGAATGAGTTAATTAATAACAGTTATATGATACACTGATTAAAATCTACTGGAATTTATAATTTACATATTTCCGACAAGAAAGGTTGACATTATTAAGATGATGGGTGTTCTGAATTCTCATCGATGGATCCATAGAAACTCTTCTGCGCAAATTATTTTGTATTAAAATTCAACATATCTACTTTAAAAAACAACCACTTAAATCACATATATATATATATTTCACTAAATGTAATGAGCTTGCATAAATAACTACCAGTATTTAATGTTTTTCTTATAATACTTTTATAATACAGTTTATAATATATTGTTTGTAATACTCCGACTAATAACCTTTATAAAATGAAAATATAATAATAATATTCAATAAGTAAAAAAGATATGAAAAAGACGGTGTGGGAAAAGAACTTTATAATTGTAGTTTATCTAATAAATTTAATTATATGTATATCGAGTATATCAAAAAATACCGAAACAAAATATAAAATTTGAATTAGTATATAAAAGTTCGTTTCCCGTAAACTTTTTTTAATTTTTAATAACTTTTTAATTATCAACTCGAGATTTTGTCAATCCATTCTACTTGCACATCGATATTGTGTACTGAGATAATATGAAAACAACGAAAAATAATAATTGAATATTTAATTAAAAATCTACAATTACATATAGAAAAGTTAAATAAATTAAAATTAATGAGAAAGGTAATCTTTGTCGTATGCTCACCCATATACTTATGATTCCAAATTGAGAAAAAAATCTAAAAAAGAATTTTTACGATGTGAAAAAGCTTTAAATTTTTTCGATTGATAAAAATACACTACAGAGTGATACTCGTGTAATATTAAGATCGAATTGCTAATTAAGCTTAAAGAAAGTACTTTGAAAGAGTCCATTGTAAGTTGAAATCTAGTTTATCGTAAAGTACATTTGGCCGGCAAAAGCTGTTTGCATAACACAATGGGACTTTCGAGAGTGCTGCCTACCTTTGACATGGAAAAATTGAAAGGCAGTTCGACCAAGTGATTCGCAGTCTCGTTCTTAAAGCAGGACAAAGGCCAGACGCTCGCCCGCGCTCAGCCGCGGAGAATTTCCTCGCTCTGCGTTCAGTGTCGCGCGCGAATTTTCAGGAACAACGGCGAGCATTGCGAGGAAACAACGCGGCCCGTTAGAAAGGGAATACGAGCCCGGCCGCACAACAAAGACGACCCCGCCGCGCCGCGAGCATAAACAGTCGAATTAGGAAAAAATTGCATTAGGCGCGAGCGCGGGCGTGGGGCGCCCGTTGCGCCCCGGCGACGAGAATGAACTCGCGGCCGTTAGTCGCTCAAAGGGGGCAGGAGCATAACGTATAAAATAATAGTAATAAAAAAAATGAAAAAGTGAAAAAAGAGAAAAAGAGCCAGACAAAAGATTCGAAACGAGCCCGAGCCGTGGAGAGGGGGAACTCCCCGCGAGCTCGGATGCAGGACGGTAAGGGGGTTAACAACATTACGGCGTTATTAGATTTACCGCAAGCACCTAAAGCCCGCAGGCATTAGGCGCGCGCGCGCGCGCACGGCAACGCACACGCGGAAGCCCGCGACGTCGAGTACGGTCTCGAGCCCATCCCGGAGGTGGTGGGGCAGATTCGAGTAACCCCGAGCGCCCGACGCGAATATAAACCCTGCTTTGGCCGGGCTCGAAAGCTCTCCAAAGGTGTCTACTTTGGTTGTAGTGCCGCAAACTACCTGCAAACGCTCGCGGCCCTCGCGCTTTTCATCCGCCCACCGCGACGTTTTTCCGGCGGCGATTGATACCTGCTCACTTATTGCTGTGTAAAATACTAAACTGAAAACCGGAAAGGTGCACTCAAGTATGACAAATGAAGCCAACTGAACGGGGGAAAAAAGCCGTTTACAAACAAACCTTAATATTGCCTAGGTACCTTCGGAGATATAATTGAATATCGCTTGCACGCCTCATACAAGAGAAGCACACGTACAGTAATTGTCACGTGGCCACGGGTGAGTATCACAAATCGGAAACACAAAGAGTTTTATTTCAACACTTCTCGGCACTACTGCGTCAACGCGTAAAAATAGGATCTGCACTCAAGCTGAGCTAAGACTGAATTAAGGACTATTCGACACTTGAATCGACTCTGCTCTCCCACTGGGTTCGTCCGCGAGGACAGTTAAAGTAAACAATTAAAGAGCGCGTACGAACCAGTGCCCACTATAGAATAAAAATACATTCTATCAACGGATGCTACAACGACGCACCTATAAACTAAATAGTGCAAACGTTTATCTCGTAAATAACATTCGTCTTGTACAATACAGAAAACTTAATACGAGCAAACAATATCCTATTGGGGAACTCGCGCGGTCGCCATTCACTCGTACGAGGCGAATCCGAATCAGTGCACTTCCGAGAGAGCTAATAATTACAATTCGCATCGGAAGCGAGACGTTCATGAAGATTTCACCGTTGATGTTCATCGCAATAAAAAATATGTAAACGTCTGATTAATTTTTCAAGTAACTCCATACAAGTAGCGTAGATTTTTTCACGACCTGGACCAGTGTTGAAAACTCCAAGACTATGTCTAAATAATGTTTTATCGATTGTCAGATAAACGACTATTTTTCCTGGTAAGAATGAAAATATGTTTAGGTAAAATTATATTACACTGTTATTGCGATGGCCTATATTTTTAGTTTCAGTTAAAATGGCGAAGGAGCATCGCAGTTTAACCATAGGCTTAAATAGACCGATAATTCTACGAAATATTTGCTACGATATTTTTCTAATTCAGCTTTTTCTGTACAAATTCAAGGTCGAATAAGAATTATTATCTGTGTTTCTATTATCTAATTTATAAATACGTTAGAATATTATTTATTTATTGATATATTAGATTTAGTAAAACTGAAAATATAACTTTTAAAACGAAGTAATGTTTTTGTCCGTATAACGAGTTTATTGGAGGATAAGGACAAACAAATGAGAGGTCAACGGCGGCGCTTGAAACCTTCGCTCGGACTCTGCT
Source organism: Sycobia sp. Sy_11 (assembly GCA_018907035.1). NCBI lineage: Eukaryota > Metazoa > Arthropoda > Insecta > Hymenoptera > Epichrysomallidae > Sycobia > Sycobia sp. Sy_11. The sequence continues at coordinate 3,950,849 of JACCIC010000018.1, read as the reverse complement.
GCCGTAGTTTTGGCCTTCTTTGTGCGAGCTTTTCGTAATCGTTGAAACTTATATACCCGTATATATAGCAGAAGTACGACACAGCCGCTGCGGCTATTTCGCGAGGGCGCGCGCGCGGGGGGTGGAAAAATTTACGAGGCGGCCGTTTGTAAAGCGAGGCGATGGCGCGCGTACGAGAGGGGGGGGTGGAAAAAAAGCGGGGCAAGGGAGAGGCGGAGGAAAATGTCGCCCGGGCTATTGAGTGGCCGACCCTTGAAGATAACGGCCTCGCTCGCGCCTCCTCGTACGTTTTCCCTATCTGACGCTAAACGGCGCGCCGCTTTTTGACTCTTTTTCTCGCTTGCCCGCGCACACATAGCCGCCTGCCAAATCTATCGCACCGCGGGCAAGTGTACCTGCCCATCTCTCATTTATAAGAGTACGACTCGTGTCCTTACTTTTTCAATGTCGCGGTTATGTGTGTGTTTCGCTTTTACCGAGAGCATTGTTTCGTAAAATTTATCATCGAATACACGACAATGATGGGTTGTTAATGTAACCTTGAGAGGCTTTCATTATTCGTCGTGGCAAAAATTACCTCACAAGAAGTTCAATAAACTTTCTTATATAATTGCTGGTTTTTCAGAAATTCTCTCGTTGTATATATAATATGTAAAAGACCTTGAAACTTTGTGAAGATGAATCTGATGGGTAGAAATATTTACTTTCCGATACGTTAATCAATTAATTAGTAACGTAATTGTTAGATAATTGCTTAGACGCGTCGAATTATTACTGCGTCTGCATCCAACTAAAAGCGATAATTAATTTCGGTCTTGGATAGAATAATCTTAAAAATACAGTTGCTTATTTAAAGCTAGAACCGCCCTAAGGCAATCTAACGTTTAATGCATCCTTCCTCCTTCGTTCGGGCGAAATAAGCCATTTTTATCTCTGGACCAATATTTTATCAGGGATATAGCGCCTGTGTACGGGGGCATTGCCTAATACACCAGGAAGCTCCATTCAAATCACACCTACATGCGGGCGCGAAAATCTTTTTCTCGCGGGGCCGCGCGCGGCGCGGCGGCTTTACCGCCGAGGCGCCGCCCGGCGGGACGATAAGCGGAATTTCGAACGGGGCGCCGTGTTTTTCCGGGGCGTCCGTTAAAACGGCCGTGGGCGCACGCTCGCCTCCCTTTGCCCGCGGTCCGTTTTGTCCTCGTGATTTATGCGCTCGGCCGGAGAGCCGAGAATAATTGTGGCCGCTTGCCCCCGTCCCCGACGCTTTCGGCCGTGCCGCCTTACGCTTTTCGAAGCCGGAACGCGCGCCTGCTTGTTCGGGGAGAAAAAGTTGGCTTTTCAACAATAATAAGGGTTCTCGCGGATGGACATTTGAAAACTAGTTGTCTGAAAAATGATTATGATACTTAAAGGCGTTTATGGTAGGTGATAAAATTTGATAGTACGTAAAGCTCGTGAAAATAGAGTTTTATAAAAAAAGTTGTAAAAATAGACTCGGTACGTGTATAATAATCTTGAAAAACCGAACAAGTGAAATTTACGTCTTATGATTGCGCGAATATCAGATTGATTTGAACATCCAAGTTCAGCGTAAGAGTAAACCTTTAGTGTATGCTTCGAGTGAGTGGTATATATATATACGCCTAAAGAATATGTGTGCTTAAATTTGTAAGGGATATACTTTCAATTTTCTTCATTCGCGCAGCTACAGCACCAACTGTAATATCACTATAAAAAAGTACTTATTCGATTAGACAGTTTTATCATTCGATTAGAAATTTATTATTGGTTCGTGATAATGTTGGAAGTTCAATTTCGAGTAGGGTATCTGCATGACAGAAACGAGTACTTGCAGACTAGACCTAAAACCAAATGACAAAACAGTATGGTTTTTCTATACTATGCATTTATTTTCACCTTTCCGGTCTCGAAACAATTATACTAATTTTATCTGTCTACCTATAATGCAGTCCAACGATAATTCTCATGCACAGCAAAGATATTATGCACGAACACCGTGAGTTACCTTGGCCTAATGTATACGCTCAGCAGTGAAAAGTAAAGCGCGTGCATCGATTAATTTACCTTGCAAAATACTTAAATCTACACATATTCAAGATGATCTATCTAAAAAAATTCTAAAGTCTTACTTCCATCAGTGTGATGCACAAAAAAATCTTATTATCAACATTAGGACTATCGATTAAGATTCTTATCTTATTCGGCACTTATAGGTATAGTTTGTATAGGTGTATTAAAACGCAAATGTAATCGTAAATTTCGGTGGTGGAAACTGTCAGGTTATCCTTACTATCTTAGCATATAAATTATTTTATTTTTATTCTCATTTTTTACTTTTATTTTAATTTTTTTTATTTATTTACTTTCTTTAACATTTTTATTATTATAATTTATAAATAAACTTTTCATATAATTGCATAAAATTGACAATTATTGTAACTATATACATTAAATCTAAATGATTAAATTCGGAAGTGCATTAAAAAACCCTATTAATTTAATTCCTTAACCTATATTTAAAATGTATAATCATAATAAACATTAATTCAAAGGACTCGGTAACAGATACGTTTATCGATATTAACGTCGTTATACAATAATCTCGTTATACTAATAGAATAACAGTCAGACTGTTTTTGTATATATTCATCTCCGCAGAATATGAAATAGAAATTACTACTAGAAGTATAATAAATTCAAAATAAAATTAAATCAAATGAAGTAAAAAAAAGAAAAAATAATAAAAATAAAATAGTCCATATGTTATGTTAACAACAAATGACAGTCTGACTTCTCTCCATGATCTAAATTTATCTTTGTTGTATTTCAATATTTCAAAACGCTTCGATCCATCTTCAGAAACTAAACTCCTAATATAATTAATTATAAAATAATCCTAATATAAATTATTATCAAAGTAGTACATTATAAAATTATTATAACATTTGTATAATTAGATTATTGTATGAAGCTGTAAATAATTTTGGATGAGATAAAGAAGTAAAACATTACTGAATTCCATAAAATTAAAAAGATTAAACATTCATCGAAACCGTAATGAACCGATGAAGTCTACTATTTTTTAAAGAAAATGCATTACACTATAGAATCTCCGCAGTATTTATCAATATGTGTTAACCATGTTTGTTGTTTGCTGGTGTGACATCTCACACGCTGTACGTATTTAATTGTATAATTGATTGTAGTTTCAATTCTGTTAAAATTATATCAAGTGACTCTTGCGCTGTCCCAATACAGTTCTGAGAGGCCTTAATTAAATTTATTCGAGTTCTTGAAGTTCCCATGAGACCTGCAAAATAAAAATAAAAGTGTAAAAGTCGATGAGGAACGTATAAAACTATTATAAAAACATGCTAAGGCTTCAGATTCACAACTCAATCGGCTGATACAATTAAGATTCTACAAGGATCGGCATGCGCACAAGTTTTTTAACTGCATCGTGATTAGCTTGAGGTATGAGCGAGAGCAAGCAATGAGCAACGACCGCTGACGAGCAATATACAGCTGTCATTCCTATACTTTATACATATAAATTTTTGTCTAGTGTAACTTTTTAAATGATCGCTACCGTGTGGCAGTTTGAAGTTTTCGCTGCGAACGTGAGTTTCAAACGTAATCGATCCTGCGGCGGAACGGACGAGCTCGAACGGGCCGGGCATAGAAAAAGCGAGACCAGAGGAGTGAGAGTCGACGATAAAGACGGGCGACCGAGCGCGAGAGGAGGATGGCGGCGCTGAGGGGAGAATCACTTGCGGCTCCTTTATACCTGCTACTAGGGAATCGCACAATGGTCCGGCGCCGGGACGCTCTCATTTAAGGCTAACTGTCCACAACGGCGGGGGTGCAAACTGCTCTTATCGGGCGGACGTTTATGCCCCCGCCTTATCTGTATGCGCCCCCCCCCCTCTCTCTCGCCCCGCGCCACGACCGAGCTGCTAACAACAACTGTCGACTGTCGCCTGTTTCGCCGCTTAGTATATATGCGCGAGCGGCGCTCTATGTGCACAAAGGCCGCGTGCGCGCGCGATCGAAGGCAACGACGGTCGGGCTCGATACAGTGGCATCTTCGCGAAACGTCACGAATCGAAAGGACTGATTCTTTTCTTCTTTTAGAATTACCGGTCTCCAGATTAAGCTGACTTTTTTTTGCAATGAAGCACATGTTTGACTTCGACTTTAAGCTGCATTATCCGTTAGTTTTATCGAATTTGACGAAGGAGACGGTTCTCGATTCGACCCGTATATTTTTATTTACTTCATACAATAATCTGCCTGGTTGTTTCACAGAAAATTAATTTATTATAAAACTATTTATAATTATTATAGATTGAAATTTATAAAATAGAATTTATATTTATTTTATTTGAATTTTTTGAAACTATTCTATTCAATTCTAGATTTGAATCACTCATTCGATTTCATAATAAATTTACCTCGAAATTCTCTTATGAAAGTTCATTCACAACGCAAGAGTCTATAAGATGAGTTAATAAATTCTAATGGTTCTTTAGAATGAACATAAGTAAATTTACAGAAATAATTAAATTTTATAACTTTTTAACATTTTTAAACTATTTAGTGAAATTGAAATGAAATTTCTAAATTTTATTTATTTATTCACGATAAGTATCATTCTTAAACGCAAAACATGAATATACCAACTTCTAGTACACATTGACATTACAAATTGACTATCGACGCGTAATCAATACCTTTGAAAATAATAACAGAAAGCTAAACAGTTATATCTTTAGAATTCAGTTTATCATGATACATTGAAAATAAATCAAATTATAAGATAAACATATTAAGATTTCTATAAAATGATGTTGAAAAACAAGAATGACATGTTATGCACGGATATCAGAATTTATTTTATTTTTAGTAGTAATTTTTATTTCAGATTCGTGCGGGGGTAATTATAAAAAAGGACACTTTGACTAATTATTTTAGTACAATATACTATAATATATAGACCGATAAAAATAATTATTTATTTAGTATCAAATATATCCAATTTAAATTTATAAGGCGTTTCAGTCCAATTTCATTCAATGTATTAGAAATTCTTGCTTAATTCCACACATAGAATTTATTGCACTTATTTGAAATTTGTTTTATTAAATTGTAATGAACAGAATTTCCATCAATCTGAGCACCAATTCCACCTTTAAAAATAAACCTTTTCGTCTAAGAATATTCTCTTCATTATTATATTATTATATCATTTCAAAGTATATTACCTATATTCCTTGTAATCATAGAACTCCCAACTATAGTATGCGCACTTCGAACTACTTTGTGATAAGACCTGTAATGTCGTCGTTCTTCGAGCGAGGGCGCCGTTCTGTTCTCCTCGAATAACGTAACTTTTTATCTAAATCAAAATCTATCTATTGGTCACAAGCGTAGCGATGGAATCATTATTTGTTATAGGTCGCCGAGAGAAAAAGTGACAGCATAAAGAAAGGAAAACATGTGCTATCTTAGCTCAGAGCCATTAATTTACCGAATGCTGAAGCCATGCGATTGTTCTCATGATGATGCAATAGGGTCCCTGAAATATAAATAACCAAAAAGTTTTTAAAGAAAGTAGTAGTTTGACATTATAAAAAGTAATAAATAATGATAATAGTTTAGTTCCTTAGGATGAACCGTAGCGATTCGAAACGTCGGACAACAAAAGTGAATTTAAATTTAAGATAGGGTGGGGATTGTCAGATTGTCCTTTACTAACATAGACTATTGTTTTTATTTTTTTTTATTTTATTTATTATTAATTTTACTTTAATTTTTAATTTTTAATTTTTAATATCATTTATTGTAGTAATACGTTCTATTTCAGATTCTTTTAATAATAATAATAATAACTTTTTCTAATCTAAATAGAAAAGGTTTTTTTAACCAAACATATTTTTTACTTCAATGTTTTGTATATACAAATTTGTTTCTAATTCCTGTGCAATAGAGTTGAAAAAGTTCATTTACAGAGTGTCAGTAGCAGCTATAAAATTTTTATTATTAAAATTTCATTACGCTTGATAATTAGTAATGCAACATCCTTATTTCAGAGTCAAAAAGTCGCGAAATTCATAAATAATTTGATCGATTTTATACCATTAATAAATTACGCGACATGCCAATCAATTATTCAGAAACATAAATAATTCTTAAATGTATTTTGGCAAGCATTGTAAATTATTATTTAATGATTCCAGCTGTAGATCATCTCGGAAGTAAAATATAAAAAAGTCAACTATCCAATATTTAATAACCAGCGATAAATTATGGCGATACGCAGAGCGAGCCTGAACGGTTTTGAAGTCCGCTGAAAAAATATAAATTTTCCCTCGAAATTAAGCGTATCCGCGCCTACCATATAGAACACCTTCGAAACGGCACGGCAAAGTTGAGGATATAAAAAAATAATAATAATAACAATAAGTTGCTACGGTCGATGGGAGAAAAGTTAAAAGTGTACAGTTCGGAAAATTCAATAACATCGATAAATTACGCGACACCCGTTCGCCGACTCTACTGCCCATAAAATAAGGCAGTGTAGGTTAAGTCAGACTCGTCGGGAGTCGGATAAAAAGCAAAAGAAGAGGAGAAGAACATACAGGAGAGGTACATAAAAGAGGGTCGCGGATGTCGCGGTGAAAACAAAGACGTTACTTGGCTCTATCTCGGAGGTTGTAAAATAACCGATGAACGACGGCGGGTTGGGGAGGGTGGGGGGGGGCGGTAATAAATGAGATAAGTTCCGGATAGATTCTTGGGCTCGGGGCATTATCTTCCTCCTCTTTTTCCGTTACTCCTCCCCCCGTCCCTCAACGATTTTTCTCTTCTTTAATTTTTTTGGATGCTCGCGCTACGTTTTCATTCTTTTTGTTCTTTTTATAATGATTGGGCAGTGTAACCTTTTTTATTTTAGCATCTCTTCTTCTTTTAATTAAAAACTATGAATAATTATTTAATTGGAATTGTTGAACTTGTATACAGTTGGTTGAATTTATTTCTCTTAATAGCTCGATGAATTTATAAAAATGTCTCTGTAGCATTGCTAATATTTTCAACAAAAATCCTGGAACACAAGTGAAAGTACTTGTTACTATGTAAGTTATCTTTATTATCTGTTGTTATTTTTTATTGTAAAAAATTCCAAATTTATTAAATATATGGCCTTGGGGATAAATACATATACAAAAAGTTTGCAGAAAAAGTATGGAGAAACTTTTTATATAATTTTTGTAGCTCTTATAATTTTATATTTTTTCTGAATTTACGAAAAATTTCAAACTGTAGTAGTTATGAATGAAACAGTACCATATATATAAATATTAAATTTTATTAACAATTCAATGGACAATATCTTTTCCCTATAAAATACCCTCAATATGTGTTACGAATGGACTTTTCTCGATTATTGTACCATTGTACCGATTACTTTGTATTTGATTAGTACATACGGCAATTAATCTGTGCTTTTTTAAAGCTGCATCAATTTTTCTACTGCATTAAAAAGCACCTGTGTTATAAAGCAAATATCTAATCCAGTAAATCTTTAGTGTTGGTCTAAAAATTATATTTTAAACGTATAGAATAAAAGTAGAGAACGTTATTACGTTACAAACGTCTAAAAAGTATTTTGAAACGACCATCGCAACTCGTTCCTTAAAAACTACTGGCTCAATTTTAGGAACGCGAAAAACGACAGCGTTACACGTTCTCGAGTCCTCGATATTATCCATTGATAATAATAATCCTCGTAATTATCGGATTGATTTTCCGACAAGAGGAAGAAATTTCATGATTCGCCGAGCAGGATAGGGAAAAAGCCGAGCGCGGCTCGAGCCGCTGGGAGAAGAGGCGGAGGGAGGGAAATAAACGCACAGCTCGCGAAGCTACGATCGACATGCCGGACCATTCCCATGCCAAACTAATTGGAAGTCTTAATAGCACTTGACATACACGCAATAACGCCGAGCGTATAACAAGCGCATTATATCGAGCCGGGATTCGCCGGCTGAACCAATCGCGATGGATACTACTGGCCTCTCTATTTCCCTACCCCACCCCCTCCCCTTTCCCTCGCTTCCCTCTCGTTCCGTTCGGGGGCAAATCATTGAATTCAGACGATTTGCTTCAATCCCATCGATGCGGCCAAATTATTTTTCCCGTAATGCCGTATTAACCTTGCAATTGACGACCATGCAACAGTTATGCTATTCGCATAACGAGCACTTGAGGAACAAATCTATTTTCCATGCTATTTTTAGCATTGTGAAAAAATTGTGCTCACTCTCGAAGTCGCAAAATGATTGACTGACAGACTGACTGTCGTCCAAGAACCGAAAGGAAACGTTGAGGTGACGAGTGATCCTTTTACGTTTTTAACCTTTCTGTTTTTTAATATTTTCGATCGAGATGCGTCTTCCATTATCATATTCCTATTTTCCACGACTTATTGGTTCCTTTTTCCTTTCAGAATTTTTTGTAATTTTCCGATAAATTAATATTTTTTATATACACCGTGTATCTATAAACTGGTAGTCTAAGAACATTGAGTAAATCCTTCAAAAATGTTAGAAATTTCCGAATCGCGTCTAGCAATCTAGGCATGGATACTCGATACTTTCCTTCCGTACCATTATTGAGGCTGAAGCGCATTTCAATACAATTTATATTTGAATTTTTACAATGCAATTTAATTTGTAGATATCATTTCATTGGCATTTCAAATGAATTACCTATATCATAGGTGCATTTTTATGGTTATTCTGATCCTAGTTCTTTACACCATCTATACGAGTACGACTTTCGAAAAATACCTCTAAAATAACGTTATTTGTCATATTTGGACTTTGAAATGTTATCTCGTACTTTTTATTGCAGTAAAAAGATCATATTTTTTCATCGTACGTTTCATGGAAATTTAAAAAAATTGGATAAAATATATTACGAGATTTGGAAATTTTAATCGGCTAACGACAGTTTTAAGAGAAGAAAAAATTTACGATAAAACAAATTTACGATGGAATCCGAGATTTAGTTATTTATTCGTTTAAATATCGAACGATTAATTACGTAATTTTTTTTTTTTTAATATTTAACTGTACCAATATTGATAGCGTTCGATTTACGGATTTAATTATCATTGCAAATTTTTCAAGGAATAAACTTAGAACTATTGAAAATGATGAAATTGTAATACAGATTTACCTGGACAGCCTTTGACAGCGTCAAACGAACCCCTCGCGAGTCACTGTTTAACCGATACACTCGAGACGCGGAGCGATCGCCCCTCCTGTCCTTCCCATGCCAATATCCGTTTCGTCCCTTTGATACGCGGCGATATTACATTTTTACAAGCGATTGCGCGCAAAACCAGGAAAAGAAAAGAGAGGAAGGCGCGCCGCGACGACTGCCTTTATTTCCCAGCTGTCGGAGCGAACGATTCCTTACTCCGTCACCCCCCCCCCCGGAGGGGGGAGAGCGCTCGGGCTCGGGCGCGCCCGCGAGATATTTCACGACTGGCGATCGGAGCCATACTCTCGCTCGCCCCGACGTTTAATTGCGTTTTAAAGGATTATATAACGGAATTGTTTCGAAAAGTCGATTATGAAATTGCCGAAAGGAGGATTTTACGCGGCGACGCTTCGGGCGCAGAAAAGTTTCGGCGACTTTTCTCTCTCAATCCGTCTCCGTCCCCGTCCGTCCTTTCGTCTCGTCCCCTTTTATTGCGAGGAGGGAGTGGGGCAGTCAATCGCAAGACGTTAAAAAGCGATTCCTCTTTCCGGTCCCGGGAATGCCGGCTTAATCGGACTCCGCGCGTGAGTTTGCGGCTTTTACGCTTCCCCGCCGCCCGACGGACGAATTAACAGAGGATTGCCGTTATATTGTATACGTAATTCGTATCGGAACTTTTTCATTTTGACAGAGCGACCCCGCTTCGGCTGGAGCGAACCCGTTCCATTGCTACGGCAGATCTTCCAAAAATGAGATTAATTTTCTTCTGCTCGGAGCACAAAGAGCTCTCGGAGCCAAGGAATTAGTTCCGATATTGAATGAACTTTAATGAATAAACAATTCGTGTTTCTTGCCGAAAATTAATTCACCGATGCCTGAAATACAACGAATAAATAAATAAATGTTATCAACATAAAATTGAACTCGAGCGGCATCGTTCCTTTTTGTAAATAAGTTCATCTTTATAAGTGAAGGAAAAAATCTGCAAAGGATACAAGCTGAATGAATTTATTGAAAGGAAAACTCGCGTTCGATAGAGAGACACAAAACTCGAAGCAAACGCTGGATTCACGCGTAGAGCGCTTAATAACCTAAGCGAGCAAATGCGTGGGCAGAAAGGGGGAATACGAGGGCTGTATGACCGATCGCTTCAGTCACACGGCATTTGCGTTAATTAAATTTCTCTGGGTGCTCACGCTGACCTCCTCTTCCGCAATTCCCCTCAGTTTCGCGCTATCTCTCTTTCTCTCTCTCTCTCTCTCTCTCTCTCTGTCTCCCGCTCTCGCTCGACCCATACTCCCTTTCTCCCTTTTGCGCGTACGCTCTGTCTCTCTGCCCCTCTTCTCCGCTCTTCCTCTCAGTTATGAAGGGCCCTATTGGATACAGGGATGGATTATAGCTAGTCGGAGGAATACGCATCGAGAAGGTATCAGTCATTCGAAATAACGAGTTGTCGATCAATCGCTCAGCCAAAGAGAGCATTGCACAATTATGTTTCCTGCTTACCTTCTTTTTAATGTGCAATATCGATAGAATAAAACGACCAGTATAAAGATGCTGTAACTTCCAAAAAAAGGAATATATATATATATATATATATATATATATATATATATATATATTTGGAAATATTATATTAAGACATATTTTTTCAGTCTTTATAAAATAATAGAATTACAATAATGCTACATATAATGCGTTATCTAAGTTACTTGACTCTATATGAAATTCACATTTTTGCTATTTCTTAAAATATGAATATTTTCAAGAGCTCGCCTCTTGTATTGATTTTTAATACCCAGTTCTACAATCTTTAAATTTTCAAAATTGAAAGAACGCAACAAATGTAAGCAATGCTCTTTTAATGCATCCGGATGCACCGTTCCTATTTCGCAAACTTTACGGATATTCATAGTATTCTCTGTTTAAGATATCTATCCGCTTGTCCGACATAATATTTCTTGCAATCTTCACAATTAATTTCATATACTACTCCATCTTTTAAAAATTTATTATCCTTAATATTATTGTAAATTTATTATATATTATCATATATTAATATATTATAATTATTATTATTTTTTAAGTAAATTTAAATTTAAAAAGTAGATTTTTAAAACATGTAATTTTAAAAAACATAATTAAATTATGAAAAATTACTTGTAATTCTTTCTCATCAACTATTTTTATGTGGTAGAACAGGAACTATATTATTTCTAATTTCATCTTCCATACTTTCCTAACTAATACTGACATAAATCTCATTTAGATTTGGAAACAATGTATTTTTTAGATATTTAATTAATATTTTATGAATTAAATTTTAGACTCATTTTCAATATATTGATTAAACTATACCAACTTTCATCATTATTTTTGCCTGAGATTTTTCTTTAGTTGATCAATCGAGAAAATACAAAAAATCCCAAATTTATGATGAATTCAATACAAAAAAATAATTCTACTTTTTAATATTTACTTTAGTATCAGAACAAAAGAAAAAAATTCCTTAATTTATTTTCTATACAAATTCCATAAATGTTAAATAAATTACACAGTAATCCAATTAGGAACTTATAACAGTAAAATAATTACGGAGAGTATGAGTTGACAAGATAGCTGTAAATATCGATAGCTATATAGACGAGCGCACGTTTTGGTTATTTCATGGATTTTTTCTTCTAAATTATTAGAATAGAAAGAATTGAAAAAATTTATCGTTGGTTATTGATGAAAAGAATTATATTTAATACCGTTGACAGTTCTAATATTACCTTGAAATTTTTCTCTGTAACTTGAACAGAAACTTGGTATGTGTAACTAAAATAAAAAAGTGGCGCTCTACCTTGATATAATGACAATCATAAGTTCAAGTGATCAACATATAGATCATCGGATACGATAATAATCTTTGAATTCATTATGTATTGCCATACTCGTTTAGTTTGAGACTATTTATGAGACGAAAATTCAAGATTAAAAATCATAACAAGTTCTTCTATCTTCCAGGTTACAGGACCACCGTACAGACAGCCACAGGATTTTCTTTTCTCGTCACATCGTGGGTCGCTGAACTTCCGGTGCTAAATCTACGGCGAGCGTAACTCCAGTCGGCTGAGCGTCATCAGCGAGAAACGAATTTGTGAGTAATATCCGCCTGGTGGCAATATTGAAACAGACAGAGAGATGGCGTTCCGGAGGGGGGATGGATGCTGGAGAAAGACCAAGACCTACTTTATGGGAGTTTACTACCGCGGACCTTTGATTCGGTTTTTTTCAGTGGCTTTATTGCGTACTTTATTTCGCTTCCTCCTCGCGGCCTGATTCGATTTCGGGAAATGCGGGGGGAATCAATTTCTCCAGACGATTTATCACTGATAAATAAACGATCGCGTCGGGATTATGAGTTTCTTAAACAGTTTAGAATATTTTTCATCGCAACGACTTTTTACTCGAGCTTGTACGAAGGCGAAAAAATAAGCGAATAGAAAGTTCAGTTTTTATTTCGCTATTATGGATTAGTTCAAAGTCTCATTATAGAGCGTCCTTTCGCAATTCATGTAGTTTTCTCATATCTGTCGTTAAAAAAGCTGTCTTAGCTGTCTCCTTTTCCAACGAAAACAATTTTGATTTTAATATTTCATATTCTACGGGCTGTTTCGAAATAAGGACGGTCTGATTTTTATTATAATTATATTAGTTAATAAAAGACAAGGAGATTGTTATAAACAATTATAGTGTTTGTAAGCAGTACTAATTTGTATTATACCTTTGCCAAAAATATAACGATTGAAAGTAAAAGGGAACTCGCTCTACATCCACAAATGCGATGGGACAATATTATTATCCTCAATATTTAATAACGAATCTGTCTCGCATAGCCATCTAACTAAGCGCGACAAGTCCTCGCCTACATCGCCGGATGAATATTTTCCCTCTGCTCACAATGCCGGCAAATTGATCGATCCAACCCCCGAAATCCCACTAGAGTTTGTACAATTGATCTACACACGTGTTGTTTTGGGTGGCGAGTAATCGAATCAGAATCATCAGCACTTCCTCCGCAAATGAGCTTAATGAACGAATCGTCTGACAAGTAATAAAGGAAAAATGAAAGAACTTCCCGGGCAACCTCTTGATGCAGAGGAAATTAATAGCCCACAATCAATCACATTCAATATTCCCATGATTAATTTTCTTAGTTTCTGATATCACGGACACTTCCACATTATTTTATTCATTTGCGAAAATTCATATTCTATCAGATATATATAGGTTTATGATGTAATTTAGTGTAGTATAATGCTTGTGTACTTAGCAATAATCCTCATTACAAGTTCATCATGCGTAGGAAATGTCTACATTGACGATTCATACAGTACTCATCTAGAGATAGTATGAGGAACGTTTCGCACTTTAAGTTAATTGCATGCTTCTTTCGATAAAGTAAATAAAGAAAAAAATAAGTTTACTCTGTAGATGATTTTCACAAAGATTGTTAAGTGTAAGGACTTTTACTATAATATCCAAGAGAGCTGAGATCAACATTTCTGTACTTTACCTGCCTACAAAAATGTTCAATATGATTGGTGATACTTTGCTTATTAAGCAATTATAAAAAAGCCTCCTTCTCTTAAGTGAGTAGCTTCTCAGATCCAACTTCGCTGAAGGCACAGTGAAACCGTTCTAATAAGGATGCGTGATTCTACCTGCGTAGAGTAGGTACCTCGTATGGAAGCTTCCCGTTTTATCCATTAGCTTAAGGAGAGGACTCACAAAAAAAAATTCATTGATTCTGGCCAATTTTTCAAATACACATATTAAGTTTTGTGAAATATAATTACAAATAATGTATAAATCTAGAGTTTAAATTATAGATTTCTAAGAAGTGTATAATTTTCATCTTGGTTTCTTTCGATCATATTTTTGTCTTCTCATATTATTCTAATTCTTTCTATATACATACATATACATATAAATAGATCTTATGTGTGATACAAAACGAAACGTTAACATCGTGGCTAAGAGTGATTTTGAAAGAAATATACAGCGGAAGTATAAGAAGTCCAGGTGCCATTTTTTTCAATTCTTCCTCGATCAATGATTATTATGAACGATGAATACATAACACGGCGCCACGAGGATTAATTTCCAGATTGCTCATGTCAAATGATAATACTGTTTGATTACAAATTCGTTGGGTGACGATTAGATTTTATTGATGGGAAACGATGAATTATCTTTTGTAAACGAGGAGGGGATAAGTGAAAACGAGCGGCCGTAATGAAAAATGGGAGTCTTCTGCAGCTAAAGATGAACAAAGGCGAGAAAAGAAAGGGCCAGTCCAAAAACCGCAGCGATCGCTCTTGGAATTCCGGAGAAATTAATAAACCACTGCCGCAGCCAGCCGCCACCGCTGCCCGGGCCGCGCTGTTGTTGCCGGATCGTGAAACGACGCAAAGTATAAAAGCCAGCGTAGATCGGGGGTCGAGAACTCGGTTATATTCGCAGAGCGGGACTCGCGATGGGGTTGAGAGACACGAAAGGGACGGGATAAAAGCGTCCGACCCCTGCGCACTTGTGCCCCGCGATGTATCTCCTCTCCTGCCTTTCCAGCAGCCCCCCTCCGCCCCTGCAGCCGTCCCTCTTGCCACCTCCTACTCTGCAATCGAAACGGCCCGAGAGAGCGTCAACCCGTAATTACTAATTAGTTCACGTGTTAGAGAGAGACAAAGAGTGATGGCGAAGCGAGAGGGGCGAGGAGGGCTAGGGGCGATATATACGTATATATGTACATATATATATATATATATATATATATATATATATATATATAGAGAGAGAGAGAGAGAGAGAGAGAGAGAGAGAGAGAGAGAAGGGGGCTAGAGACGAAGGGATGATCAAGAGAGGGAGCTGGATATCAACGGAGCGATGAGCGCGCGCGCACACCCCTTTATTAAATACCTTCGAAATTAAAATTATAATTGCATTCATTACGCGGCCACCGCGCCGTCACTGCGCGCGTGCACACGAGCATGACTCCGCGACTGATATATTCGTCTCCTCCCCGTGACGTCGCGCGCCGCTTTTGTTTGTTTTTCATGTGTGCGCCGCAGCCCGCTAATTCACGCCTAAGTGGATTTGCTCTCGAAATTTCGAGGGGGAGTCTTGAATGTATTTTTAGGACATATCGCAGGCGGTACAAAAGGACCGGAGAGCCGAATGTTAATTTTATCGTTTTATAATTTAAACGCCCCAGGCCGCACGTGCTTCTCGCGCAGCCGCGCGCACGTATAATCGATCTTCGAAATTCTTACCGTAGTTAGGCGTAGCTGGTGTTGCTTCGTCGTTTCGAAAAATCTTTTTTAGTTTCCTAGAATTTTGACGAGGATTTCACCGAGTACTGTCAACTGCAAAGGAAATCGCACGCAGCGACGAGCGAAGAGACTCCTAGCGGGTGGCGATGCTAACTGGTCGAAACACGTCGAGCGAACGAACTAGCGTTCGATTATCGTTGAATGTAAATCCTTAAAAAGTACGAGATACCCCCCAGACAAGCCAGGCAGAGCGAACCGTGAGGCTTGTTTTCATTTTGGAGCTGCTCGCGTGAGCCTGGAAATGGTATCGCAACATTGCTATTACCGAAGTTTCCTCCTTCTCGGCCGCGGGCTCTTCGGTGACTCAGAGACGGTTGTTTTGTAACAGACACGAAAATATGCACATGTTAAATTATCCTGTATTTACGAAACACGTCCCCATTGCTTTTGTTTATGAAACCCACTTCGTACAATTTTTTAATTATAATATAAATTAATTTATATATTAAATGTGAATCTCTGCCTATTTTACGGCAAGGTTGAAATGGCAAATCTTCTTAAATTCAACTTTGGAACAAACGACAAAATTACAGTGTAATGATAAAATATTATTTGAGCGATCTTTCCAAGAAGTAATAAACCATCATTTTAGACAAATGAAATATGTATATTGTCTTAAGATGTTTTTTATGAGTTTCTATCCGAAATAATATTTAAGATTAAGAATCCATTGAAGAAACTACCAAGAGGAAACATATCCGATAGAAAAGATATAGAATTTGAATGTATTTGATTTAAATAGAAATTTGAAATAATGTTTAGTAATTTTCAATGCGTTTTGAAATATATTGAAAATATATTTTTCAAGGCATTTGAACTTGGTTTGCATGTTTGTTTTGAAACGCGACAATGAGTGCACAATTCTCAGAATTGTCGAAGCAATACAATTTACGCGAATTTTAGAAAGTAGTGTTATAAAATAAGGTATTTTTTCGTTCCTCTCGCGTTTTTCGACGCGGCAAAACCATTTTCAAAAAGCTGGCGGGCACAGGGCTCCGGTGGCTCGACCATAGTTATAAATAGAACCGCGCGGAACTTCGGATATAAGACGTACAGATGTAAGGCCGGAGGAGATAGATGTACGGTTAACGGTTAAACGTGCGGTGGACACGTACAGGGAAGAGACCGAGAAGCGCAGATACTGCGCACTTATCAATCTGACGTCGATCGGCCAACCGCAATTAAACGACGTCACACAATAAACGCCGGGTAACGGAGATTTCCAAAAAGAACGAATTATTTACGAGACAAAGATTTCCTTCAGCCTGTCTTTATCCTCGTTTCGGTCTTTAAAATTATACACGATCTCTCTTTCTCTCCACGTCTTCAAACACACGACTAAATAACGCCTATCAGGCTACGACGGATATCCCGCAGCCCGAGACACCGAGCGGAAAACAATCGTCATAGTAGACCGACAGCGCGCACAGTGGATTCTCGCGGATCGAAAATTCCCCCCCCCCCCCGCCCAGCGTTCGCCTAAACGCCAAAGGCCGGAAATCAAGCTCGACGAGCCGTTCGATCCCGCGAGGGCGCGCCGGCGCATCGATGGCCATCGCCTCGCGGCCGCCGCGTCCCCCACGGACGCGGCCCGCGTTCACGGATTCTAATTAGGGAGCGGGCGCGTGGGGGGCGAGGAACGGAGTCTGGGCGCGACGCGCGCGCAACGCCGCGGCCCCTGTCAGCCCGCTGTGCCGCTGACGTCTCGCTAATTGCTCGCCTGCCCACTTCTCGCCGTCCCCCTTCCCGCCCCCCCCCGTCTCCGCCCGCGCCTTATCGCGGCGCACGTCCTCGGACTCCGCGGGGCGCCGCGGGGCGCCGCGGGATTTCGGCCCGGGTCCGAGCTCGAAGCGATGCGCGGGCAAGGAGCGCGGCTTCCGTGACTCAACGGCGACGACAATTTTTCAAATTCAATCGAACGGGCAGCGGTACTCCGTTGTTTGATTAAAAGAGCGAGGTCGGACCATTCGTCAATGTATCGGGGCGAAAAAGGAGCATCGGGGGAAAAAAACAGAGCCGGAGAGGGGAAAGCGGGCAGGCCGGGGAGGCCGGAAGAAATAACAGAGCCCTTCCGCGCGCGCGGGAGGGCGCGCCAGGGAATTGGAAGTGGTGGTGGGGAGGGGGGGGGTGAGGGATCATCGATCTTGACTCGATTCACGAGCCGAGAGATGCAGAGGGAAAGCAAAGCCTGGACAATGGCGATACGTATGCGCGAAGGGCTCGACGCGGTGAGGGGCGGGGAGGCCGAGAGGGGCCGAGCGCACAGTCGCGAATTAATTGAGCATATAATCGATGCCTCGCTGTCGATATATATGCACCCTCGCGTACGCGCACGCGGTAACGATCACTCGACGCCGGCTCGAAACCGTGCGCCCCTTCCCTCTACCGCCCCCCGCAGTCCGGGCCAAATGCCCCCTTTCCCTCAGCCTCCCCCCCCCCGGCCCGCCAGCGCCAGGATCGTTAACCAACACGTTGCGCCGCCAATTTCCATGCAAGCCGCTGTGTGACGTATCGTCGATTGCAGGGTTGGAGAGAGAGAGAGAGAGAGAGAGAGAGAGAGAGAGAGAGAGGCAGAAGCGAGAGCGAGAGCGCGATTAACGAATCCGCGATATTTCGTGGATCAAAAGGGGAACGCTGCGCGTGCCAGGGAGTCCGACAAAGAGCTCGAGGTTTAATATGAGACGATCTTGTTGCTGATGGACGGAGATGTTATTATTTTTTTTCGGTCGTGTTCGTTTCAAATTGCTTCGCGTCATTTCAAAGTTGTAACAATGAAGAATTTCATTTTTCTGTATAGACAATATCACTGGAATATATATAGATTACTATTTGGTGGTAATAATAAAAAAAGGTAGTAACTGAAGATATTTAAAATACCTTATTTTCTCAACTTATAATTAACGTAGGTAGATTTTCACAAGAAAAATTAAAAAACAATTTTTAGATTATATATATTAAAATATTTTTTCAAATCACAAATAAAATTCAAAGAAGTAGATCCACGGGAAGCGTAACTGTTTGCTAAATTACAAACTATTGATACAATATTTATTATAGCTTTTCAACCAATTTCTTTTTATTTACTTACATTTTTCGATAATAATATACTAAATAAATAACAAGTTTCCTTTTTGGAAAAAATTTTACCAAACATATATATCGAATACGAGTCTGTAAAACGACAGATCTTGTTTTCAGTTTCATTTTATATTATACATTTCAACAAGCATATTATTATTATTTATTATATATACTTCACAAAGCTGTCTGCAAAGACTGTTCTATTGAAGTACATCATCACCAGATTAATTTTCTATTCTTAAATAAGATTATTTGGAATAATTAATGAAACATATACATCAGTAAAAAAATCCAAATTTGAACGAAAATCTGATCAAGTTATTCGCGCTATATTGGCAGAAAATTAGAAAAGCCTCAAAGCGACCAGCAGAAAAAACAATCGAACCGTCATTTCGCTTTTCAAACTCATAAACGAATTGTCTGGCCGCGCAGCGTTGAATATCGTAAAACCCTCGAAATGCAGATAATAATGAATACGAGGGCGCGGCGCGCGAAAAACTTCATTTTCGTCGAATTTGAAAATTCTCACCGTATCGCGTTCGCGCTCGAAATCACCGGCGGCTGCGGCCGGCAGATCGGGCCGATAAACGCCGTCGCACGCATCGGACGCGCGGAGGGGGTGGGATAGGGGGGGGGGACGATGCCGGCTAACAAACGCGGTCGATCGCCCGCGCGACTCGCCGCGATCGGAGGCAAATTTATATCTGATTCCCTCATCTGCCACCAATCAACTTCTATGTGCGGCGGCTCTGCGTTTCTCTCTTTCGCTCCCTCCGCCGCGTCGCCGTAATCGGCCGCGCGGCATCTGTCTTCTTAATGAGCAATCGTGTTTCATATCGATATTTATCCGACTGCTGTGATCACTGCGACAGGACATTAATCGTTTATTCCGTTGCAAACAACCGTTTTCCCGATGCCGCGATATAAATTATTTGTCGCGCCGATCGTTACTCGTAGCCAACGCTCTCCTCAAATAATATTCGAATGAGTTTCACTAATAAGTATCGAGAACGTTCTATCGCGAGTCAAGCATTATTCGCAGGCAGGAACAAATTCACGAGCGAATCGCGACAAAAGCGCGTCTGGAAGGAAATCCAAGCTTTTATCCGATGCACGTCTGACGTTTTTCACAGTTCGATTACGTTTGTGATCCGCCAAAGCCGAACGTACCGTCGCTGCCGCCGCCGCCGCCGCCGCCGCTCATCCGAACGCCCATCTTCGTATATATTCGCGCGCTAATTCTCTTTTCTCCGGCGCTCGCGGCGGTCGCGGCGCGCAAAATTGATCCGCGCGCTACGGCCTCCCGCGGCCTCTGATTTATCGCCGAGCCGGATTAATAAAGCGGCCCGGTGTATCGTGGAGCGAGCGCGCAATCGTTCCAGCTGGCCCTGCCGAACTTTACGATCTCCCTCCCGCTCTCTCGTTCGGCCACCCTCCCTCTCGCTCGCGAGCGCCGCGCCGCGTCAATCTTCTCGCGCGCGCGTCGCGCGGAATCGAATCAGCGCGCGAAGCATTTTGATTTACATACGCGAGCCTCTCGCGCTTTCGTTGCTTTTGCACTTGTTATAGGATTCGCGATAAGGTGGGACCCGAAATCCAGGCTTAATCCGTGATTAATTCTACCGGCTAACCCGAATTTAGTGCGGGTCTAGGTATAATTTTTAACTAGAATTTATAACTTGCTAGGACACTAAGAGGGATGAATATGTGCCATGTCATCTGCGAGAATCAATAATATGCGAACTATGAATGCAGTGATATTAGGATAGGATACGTCTTATTTTAATTAAATTTCAGAACAGAAATAAATAAAATTTGTGCAGCATATGAAATTATTTAAGCTATTAGTATTCATTACGTATTATATCTACCTATATACAAGGTACTACGATTTTACCTGAAATTTTTTTTTAAAATAAATTTATGTTCATACATTTTTAAGAAATAAAAGCAAAAAAATTTTAAACAGAACGCATTTTATAAAAAAGTTCTATATTTAAATCGTTTTAAATATTTTAGAATGATTTAAATTAAATATTTCAAATAAAATATTAAAAATACTAATGCCAACAGTAATTTTAATAGATCTGTAATACCGAAGAAAAGATTTGATACTTCTGTTTATAGTTATTCAAAAATCTTGATATCAATGATTTATTTGATAGAAAATAAAAAAATGAATTTGTGAGAAATTTGCAAGCTTGATTCATTCATTAGCCTTATTTCATATGAAAGACTGTCCTTTATTTATAAGTAAATTTAAGTATTACTGCCTTTGAACAGATTTTTGATATTTAATTAAATCAGCGTTATATATGGAAAGCCTATAATGCTAATAGTAAGCATACAGTAAAGCCAAATAAAATCTGTGCATTTATCAAAAAAAACTTATCTCTACTGCGAGTTCTGCGGCAAAAATTTCAACGCGGTCGGGGCAAAATGTAAAAGAATCAAGCAGGAAAAGCAGAGTATGCAGCTGAAGTAAACTGACAGAACGGCAGGACTTTTGACGGCGGGCGAAGGAAAAAAATGGCGAAGGCGAAACAAAAACGAATGGGCGGATGAACGCAAGGAAAAGAGACGTAGAAGAGAAAAACGCCGGGTAGGGTCGGCCTCTCTCCTGCGTTGTCTTCTTCCGCGCTGCTGATCTCCGTTGGGTTTTTGTATTTTTTTGCTCCTTCCGCTGAATTAAAAATGCCCCGAGAGAGCGAGTGAGATGGCGGGATATATATAGAGAGAGAAAGGTAGATAAGGGCCGAAATGCACGTGGCGGTGGATTGGCGCGCGGAACGGTGCGCCGGAGAAATTACGCTGGGAAATAGATTTTCCACTGCTTCCTTATCGCGCGAGGCCTTTCAGGGCTTCGTTTTGTGACTTTGTTTTTTGCTTATTCTCATATATGACCGTGGCGCGACACTAAGCGGGCGATTAATCAAGCGCTCGGAGTCGTTTACGGAAATTTTGGAGTGCAAATAAAGAAAATTTATTAAAGCAGAGTAAAATTTTAATTAATTTTCATATTTAGTAATTTTAGTTATAATTATTTCAATTTATTTAGTTAATAGTCAATTAAGTAACTTCAGTTAATAAATGATTTTTATTGATAATGATAGAAAATTTACGGCCAATGCTTCCCATGACTTTTTTATAATTAGAATTATACAGTTTTACTTTATTATGATTAAACTATTCTTAATTTTAGCGTGTTATGGAAAATTAAGAAAATTAATCAGGACATATTATTAAATAATTTTTTTCGTGTTTACGACTAAAATAACTTAAAAATCAAAATTACTTTCTTGTATTTATAAAACAGACCGAGATCACTTACTTATTTTAATTTTACGAATACTTATTTTTACTTTTACTTTTATATTTACAAATACTTATTTTATCAGAAGAATAAACAAATAGGATAACATTTATCCTTAAATTTCCATAATTCATTAGTTACAGTAGCGAAGGTGCACGTGCAGTCAGACTTGCCGCCATTACGAATTACCAGATACGAATTATGCCGTTTGCATAAATCCTCGAAACCCGAGACAATTTGGCCTCGTAAACATAATTAATTGAGCCGCATTAATTCTCAGATTTTTCCACGGTTACAAACACATGTTGCCGTGACATCACAAACTGACTCGCGCAATAGGGAGCTGAATAATTACGAAAGTTCCCGCGGCCTGAAACTCATCTTTCCGCTCCACCCTGAGACTTTTCAACAATTTGGGATCCATTGGCTTTATAGTAGCCGCTGAATTCTGTTTTGTTTTCTCGTTAAATGTCTGCAATGAGTTTAAGGATATTGTGGTTAATAATGTAAATTCAACGTCAAGAGTAAGAGAAATATACTAGTATATTCAATTTAAGACATAAAAGCTAATTAACAAAAATTATACTTAACGTAAAATCATAACCAAATACAATGAATTATTTTTAAAAAATCATATTTTCTAAAATAAGTCAAGGTAATTATTGATAAATTATATGATTTTAGAATCTTATTGAATTGTAAAAGTTTTATTGCATTGTATTATTCTACTTCTACGGTCAAAATAAATAATAATGATATTAGTTGTAATGTATTGTAATCTTATAGTTATGTTATTAATATAGATATTATACTATATTCTTGACGAATAGCACTAGAGAATATGAACTTGTTCACTCACTAGAGTAACCTATTTACATAATTATTTCGATCATTGTGTCAAAATTTTATACTGCTATTCTTCAAGAATATGTCATTTATTATTATTATTATTATTATTATTATTATTATTATTATTATAGTTAAAGAAAATAGCTTAATTTTTATGCTTCTTTTATCATCCACGTCCTATTTAATTGGTCAAATATTTTTTGCTGAAAAGAGTCATTCCATAACAGTATTCAATCCATTATTTTTCCTTTAGTTATTTTGTCTTTTTACTTTTTCTCTCTCTTAAGAACGAATTTAGTTTAATTAAATTTAATTTTGTTAATTTTTTTTTAATTTTCACGAACAGTTTAGTTTTTGAGGATGGACCGGTTGCGGTTCGAAACGTCAGATACCAAGAGAGAAAATAAGGTGGTGGGGGCAGTCAGGTTATCCTTCACTAACATAGAAAATAGTTTATTATTTTTCAATCTCAATCTAATGTACTTTTAGTAAGTTTAATGAGTTCTATTTCAGATTCTTCGGGGGTGATATTCGGGACAGTTTGACTGACATTATTCTATTTAATTTATTTATATTATAAATACTGTAAGACCAATAAAAATATTTATTAATCTTAAAAACGAATTTAGAAGATAAATATATATCACTATTTATGTATTTTCATTGTCACAGATGATAATTAAAACATAATCTTATACTCTCAGGGGTCATTTTATGATCAAATATTAGATATAAAAAATTGCGCAGAATATTTCCTATTACGCTATATATATATATATGTATATATATATATATATATATATATATATATATATATATATATATCGTACATGACGGAAACGCGCTTTCTGTCGCTCCGTCTCCCTCTCTACCCAACGGTATAAAGTTGCAAGACCGCTTTCTCTTCCGGCCTATCGGTGCGCCGCCAAACGAGGCGTCGCTGCCCCCCCCCCCCGTGTCCCGGGGCTTGCACCGATATAGAGACAGAGCCCGACCAGGAGGGAGGCAGAGCCAGGCAGGACTGCCATCCTAAGCCGGCTTGACTAATTGGCGGCGTTATAATCATGGGGACACGGTCAGGTTGGTATTACCGCGAGTTATAGCCCTCGCGCGCGCGCGCGCGCGCTCGCGTACCGGGCGACCCTTTCAACCCGCGTCCCTCCCCCGCCTCTGCGTCCTTCGTGTACGGCACTAACGTCACACATTCGTGAGCACACGGCGCCGGGGCGGGGGAGGGGGCGTTTAATGACCGCGCCGTTTACGCAAATTTTCCCATTATGCGACGGCTATGTGTCCCCGCTTGCGCGCTCGAACGATACCCGAGCGCCGCCGTTTTCCAACGCTAATCCTCGCTCCTGCTGCGTGAAAAACTCGTTGACCCCTCCAACCCCTCCCCCCCCCTCGCTACGGGTCCGATACGCCGCCAGGGTCATTTTGTCCGTGAAGGATGCGCGTACCGTGAACGGGAGTGGGTACGGAGAGGAGCCTCACCATTGATCGCTGGGTGAAGGCGACATGCGCCGTGCCAGCGACGAAGATGCGATTTGTGGCTACGGAAGCGTTGGAGTACGAAAGACTGGTCGCGGAGGAAATTCGATCGGATGACTAGTTTTATGCCTATTAGAATAAGTCGCGAACATTGTACGGTCAACTTATTTCTGATGAATCCAGATTTGAGTTGTAATTCTTTCGAAAATGGGAAAATATAACACAATCCATTTCAAAACCATTCTATATTTTTCTATTAATAAATATTTTTATCGGTCTTATAGTCTTTATAATATCATATATTAGCTAAAATAATGACAGTCAAACTGTCCTTGTTTATATTCACTCCCAATTATTATTATTAATTTTATTTTACTTTTATTTTTAATATAATTTATTGAAGTAATAAGTTTTATTTCAGATCCTGAACACGATTCTGGACAATCTGACTGTCATTACTTTAGGTAATATATTATTATATAAATACTGTAAGACCGATAAAAATATTTATTAATTTAATTCAGAACAGTCAACATAAGTACAAGTTTTAATTCTTCTTTTTTATTTTTATTAAAAGAACACTTTATTCATTGATTTATTATTTCATTCAACCTTTTACAATTTTTTTTTTATAAAGCACATTAACGGTTTAAAATATTTATATCTTTGTCTTTGTCCCTTCTATACATTTTGTAAACGGAAACGCTTCCTTAGTTGTATAAATCTAATAGCTTTTTTTAAAACTAACGGCAACAGATATTAGTCTGTCTCACACAGCAAGGATTCGCAAAAGAATTCAGAAATAATATCAAGGACAAGATTGTTCTTTACTGACTCAAGATTCCTTACAAGGAATTTTTCAGAAATTTTCCAGGATTTTCCATAAACAAAAAAAATTTCTTCAAGAATTCTAAGAACAATTTCTCAAGGAATCCTTGTAGGAACTTCGATCTGTGACCAGGTATCCTCACAGTATACCTTTGGAAACCCTTACATGCGTTTTATTTTGCTCGTTATTATCTCGGTATGCTTATTTATTTAACTTTATAATTAAAAAAACTTAGTAATTTAAACAATATTCAACAAGTAGGTTACTATAAACCTTATAATACTGTATAATAGATTTTTTGTCAGTTCTCAATGTAATTATATACCGAGTTGAATAGCGTATATTTATCGTGAAACACATATGCTAAACGTACCCTACGTACGTAAAGTAAAATTCCTCCAAAGGCATTACTTGAATCGATTTTCAGCCAGTCCGCCTGGACAGTTCCGGTGTTTCATCTCGGACTTCGGCCTGCTGACTCTCCTTTCTCTGTGTCTCTTTCTCTCTCTCGCTCTTTCTATCTGTTTCTCTCGTCGAAGCCGCGTAGAAACAGAGAGAGAGACGGGCGGCGAGAGAGAGAGAGAGAGAGAGAGAGAGAGAGAGAGAGGCGCGGCGCGCGTAAGACAGACGAATGCGTTCTGGTCAGTTGGGGAAGCTTATGGCCCCGGCGCAAGAGAGAGATTTACAAGTTTAGTTACTGCTGATCACACCCGAGGGAACGACCTGATGGGCTTGTATATATTCCCTCTCCTGCGCTCGTCCGCTCTCTCGTCTCCTCCTTCTCCCACTTCCTCCTCCTCCTCCTCCTGCTCCTCTTCTTCTTCTTTTTCTTCCAGTCGCCCGGAGTCGCACGAGTGCCCCGCTCCGCACGGATAGGAAGCGTTTAGCACTTCCGACGAACGAATCGCCTCGACCACGCCTTTAACTCTCGCTCGCCCGCGAAAGAAGCCGAGTCGAAATCAGTCTTGTTTCTCCTCCACATTCTCTCTCTCTCCTCTCTCTCTCTCTCTCTCTCTCTCGCCCGTCTCTCTTTCTTTCTCTATCTATAACAAAAACATTGCAATTACTTGTGCTTTCATTTGTTCTTGATACTTCAGTAATTACTCAGTTATTATTAAGTTATTAACTAAGTTATTATTAGTGTCACTATTTTATTTGCCAATAAAAACATGATTTATTTATTATCTTGTGATAACTTCTGGATAAATTTAAGTTTTTTGAATAATTTTCAAATAATTTTTATACTTTAAATCAGGTTATATAAGTTTGAATGCTTAATAAAAAAAAACAAAAATTAGGTTATATATTTTTCCAAATAATTGGATTAATAATGCTTACTTCCTAATTTTCTAAGTTACTAACAGAATGCTCGATTGATTATCATAATTAATATAAAATATATCTAAATGAATGAATACTAATGTTTTATAGTTTTGGTATTCTATTTCTTACATATACACACTTTCCATTACTGTAAATTATTTATATTTCTTACATCTTTTGATAGTTATTAATCATAAGAATTTGAATTTGTTTTATCTAAATTATTTTTAATAAATAAAACATTATTTGTCTTAATATTTATAGATATCAATTTACAGTTTTTTAGGCGAGATTCACTATGAAAGAATTATCTTTATTCTGTAATATAAATAGAATTAGTGGATTTCACGAAAGAAAAAAAATTTCAGAACCAAGTTATGCAATAATAGTCACCTTTAGTTTATTAAACAAAAAAATTTCGACTTTCAGAGAAACATGGTACGATCTAGACCTATCAATTACATAAATATAGAACCCACAGTCGTTTTCACACCATTTTCGAGCGTATCATTTCCTTCAATTACACGAAGGCACAAACGTTCAACCGTATCCTTCTTCTAACGCCCTGAAAATCTAAATCATACTTATATCCCGATGCCTCCTCCTTAACGCGGTAGTCTCGCGACTTTAATCGAAGCTTTGCGAGGAAAAATATATTTCCTGATTTGCCCATCCTCTTCACCCCCCCCCCCAAGCACCCGATAAAAAGGAAAAAGCGAAAGCAAAAATCCTTATCCCCGACGAACGGTATTCTCGCTGTTTCTCCTTGTCTCGGACTCGGCATAAGCCCATAAAACAAAAGAGACTCCGCCATCTATTTATTATGAAATAGCGCTACGATGAAGCTGAAATTCCGGCGAGCGTTTCGGCAGCGGCCCTATTACCCGGCGGATCGAGAATCATTCCGGCGACGGCGACAAATCTCGGGCTGCGCCCTCCTAACCATTACGGATGAGGCCGGCCTCATTTTTTTCCGCGCCTGTTTCCACCCCTCCCCTCCCCCCGGCCGCCCGCGCAATACGAATGACCGCTCGCGCGGACCAACCGTCGCCCTCTCGCCCGCGCTCGGACGGAGCGCCGCGCCGCTCCCGCGATCCGGGCATTCGTTTGAATTATCGCTCGCGCGCCCGGGGCGAGATTTTTTATTATCATCAGTGCGTCATCTACCCTCCGGCCCGTCCTCCTATCTCGTTTAAAGAGCCCGCATCCCGTGGCGCCTCGGTCGCCATAGCGCCACCCGCTGTAACCCGAGGCGGCGCGTTTCGCGTTTAATTGACAGACTGCACTCGTCCAGCTTTGGAAAGTCGATGCCGGATTTTCGAGCGAGGAGGTCTCTATAGAGGTGGGCCATAGGGTTGCATTTCTCGCTGGCACAGTGCAGCTGGTTTATCCTGCATTCCTCGCCCTTCCCCTTTTATTTGATCGGAGGATCAAAATTTAACGGGGCATTTGTCAAAATGTATTCCACTCAAAATCGTTCGAGTGCGAACAAAACATGGTTAGAACATTCTATTGTACTTTTGCCCTGCGATAAAATACGTAACGAAATGAATACGCATCGCAAGTTACAAACTGTATTTTGGAAATAACATATCGAGGTTAAAATTCAAATGAATTTTATAGAATTGTCAATTATGAATTGTCGGATTAAATTTTTCTGTTCCATAGTATGGAACGAAGAAAGATAGAGGATAGCATCTACTCGTTTAAATTACATTTATTCGTACGAGATATTTGCATCATAACAGGCGCGTTCAAGCACGTAGTCTCTATTTAAATATATACTTAAATCTCAGATGTAAAAAATGTTTCATTTATGCCTCCAAGTGCTATGGGCATTTTAATTAAAAAAATGGTCGGTTGAAAATTACCGAATCAAGTTACAATAAACGAGGCATATTTTGAGCGAGCCAAATTCGCAACAAAATTTTTGAAACAAGAGCTCTGCACTGCTGCGACCGGAGCCAAAGAATGCGCCGGACGTTTCGAGTTTTATTCGTAAAAATGCCCGAAATTTCGAGCGAGAGAATAAATGTATAGGCGATGGGAGAGCTTGAAAAGTTGATAGCCAGATTTTCAGAAGTTAACAGAGGCGGGCTCCTATACCAGCCCCTATGGCCTTCAGCCGAATTGAATTTCTCGTTGACAGCGGAGAATTCAACACTTTAAAGCATCGATACTTCCTTTTTTTTTTGGCTTCGCCGCGGGTTATTGATTGCGATTCTATGGTGGCGCGCGATGAAGGAAGTTCGACAAGATATGACTTTAATAATACTGGGATAGTACGGAAGGGGCTGTTCGTGCCTTGGATTCATCTGTCATCAGGGAATTATCTCTAACTGTTAGAGAATTTTACTGATTTTATACAAAAATCAATCACTTTGTAAAACGTAGCAGATACAATTCATTTTAGAATTCTGGAAATGCATCGATTATTTTTCGAAAATTATAAAAGAAGTCTAGAAATCCATGTTTGCGTGTATTATATAAAATTTTTCAATTTTGTACAAAATCGTACTGTCGAATATTTACCGGGCTCCTTCGACATTAGCGAACCGGTGGTACGGACATTCGACCAGACGCTCCGGATGATTTCCGGTCCAGCCGTCTTTGTGTGTGTGTGTGTGTGTGTGTGTGTGTGTGTGTGTGTATGTTTTTTTCTTCTCCCTCCCCACCTTTCGTCCACCCTAATCGCTACACGCCCACAAGCGGGAATATTTAATTTTTAATCCGACCGTATTCAAATAAACCGGACCCCCCTCGCCCTCGCCCCCGCGCTCTCCGCGTTCTAATGGGAATACGATTTATATCCTCGCCGCGGCTTATTTTACATTTATGCTAAATACCGGCAAAGAAAATGTACGGGGTATACGCTTATTACGTAAGTTTTGCAAATCGCTGGGAGCCGTACAAATTACTGCGGGGACAAAAATCGCGGTCCGCCCGAGCGAGCGTAGCGGACGAGGCTTCCGTGCCCTTAATTAGAAGTAGCATTACGCTCTTGGCGCATGAAATTTCGCGAGGCATTTATTTCCCCCCCTCCTGCTTTTTATACATGTGATTTTTTCATTTTAATGAAAATTTTACGATTCCCTCAATCATTTTTCACGATTCCTGTATAAAAGCAACGCATTAGCCGGATATCCTAAACTGTACTTTCTATACCATGAGTAAATCAGTTTTCTATAAAATAATTTATTTTTTAATGACATGATGTGGTTACTAACTTTCAAAATGATCGAACTTTTCATGTTCTGAAGCAAGTAATAACTGTGAAAAAGTATGTAAGACAATATTATAATGTATTATGTACCGTTATATTGAATATTGAAATTAAGATTTTTCGTGAACCCGTAATAAGCTCGTAAAGATACGGGGATATTCTTGCAAGCTCGTAAAACTAACTGAACCAGTAATGAGATTTCAATACTGATTTAAGTAAAGCTAAAATATAAAGTCATTTGTGTTTGCATTATTTTAAAAAAATTGATAAAGAAACTTGCTTTATAATAATCGTTTAATCAAATTGAAATGTGTGTTAAAATACATTACTATACTCAGTAATTTTTGATATTTGTAAAGAAAATTCTAGTTCTACCAAATACTACTGCTTAGTGTAAAAGCTAATATAATAATTCAATTCAGTAAAATTATTCCTAAATAACATTTCCATAGTAAAATCTACGTGTTGATGAACAAAACTGATTGCGCGGAGTTCGATAGAAAAATACAACCGTTATATCTATTATGCAGGAAAGGAATGTTCGTTGTCAGACACTTGTCGGCTGTGTAATTTATACGGGATATAACATCTCCGAAACTCGCGTAAACGCTCGATCGTTCCTTGAAGGCTAAGTTCCGCGGCGCCAACCCCCCCCCCCCCCGCGTCCGAAGCCATATCGAGCTCGTATAAGAAACTCCCGCGCCGAGACCGAGCAACAAAGGCCCCGGCGTGCTCCGCAGCCCCGAGGCGATAACGAGGCCTGGCATTATCCGAGGACGGGCCGCGCGAGCCGCGGGGAAGATTCGCGAGGTCCTTCCCCCGGTCCACCCCCTTCCCACCTTCCAGGAGCGATAAAAGGGCTCGCGCTCGCCCTTAACTGCCAGGCATCCGTCATAATACGGGGCGGGCAACAAAGGCGGCTCGGGGTATCGCCCTCCTCCCGTGCCCGCCGTAACTCCTCGTTTGCTTTTGTTTCTAATGCCCCCGCCGCGGACGCTGCATTGCCGCCGTTTTCTCGCACCCTCCCCTCCCCCCCCCGCCCGGGCCCTCTCCTCGCCGCGGCCCGTACATCAAAGTTTATGGGAAGAACGCGCGCGAGGAGCGGTAAGAAGGAAGAGCCATCTACCGCGCCCCCGCCCCCTCCTGCAGTTCGGTCGTTCTCCTCGCGGGAATGAATCTTAATCACGTGCGGACGTGTGGGATGTGTATCCGAGGGTGACGTTATATAAATATATATATGGAATTGTATCTCCGAGTATTGCTTTCAGGCTCGCTTCTCGCGCTAGCACATTTTTTCTCGGCCGCTAACGACTTCCAAGATGATTGAGAACAGTTAACGCACGAAGCTTATACATTTTGTCAATGTTAATATAAATTCTCTTCTTATATTCATTAATTCATTTCGTCCTATATACACAGTATTATACATAATCTTTAGATAGACAAGGCTTTTTAAAAAAGCGCATCTGAGTAACATTATTTCGGTGACTATGATATGTCGGTCGATCGTACGAAGGGGCTGTAAATCCGTAGCAAAGAATTCGACGTCTACTCATTAGTAGGAAAAACCGTTATAAAAATTACACGGACTTGGTTTAAGCACATTAGACACACGTCAAATTGATCAACCATTGATCAGCGCATGAAACCTTCAGTTTGCAAAAATATATTGTCTACAAATTGCAATGAAAGTAACAGTATCTTTGAGCGACTCATCCGCATCTCATTGTATGAACAAATGTTTCATCTAAAAGTTGTGGAGATTTCGCAAATAACTATAAATAACCATGATTTGACTTCAAATATCTGCTTATAGTCATTGGAAAAATAAATTTTATTTTTTCAACTGATACTCCTATCTTTTGAATTAGGATTCTGAAAGGGCGGACAATTCTAGATTTTTGTTATGTATTGTATAGGTAATCATTTGCTTTATTAAATCATGATACTTTCACTTTTAAATTTATTTAGTTGTTGGTCTGCAAATAACGTTAATAACGTTGTCTAAATTGAAGCAAAAGATTCTCAAAATATGCGAAATGAATTTCAATCACACTTATCTAAACTTCTTTGGAAGAGCCTTTCACTATTAACAAATATAAAAGAAAGATTGATCACATAAGCTTAGACAATTGAACAGATCATACAATACGTGATACCCCATCTTCATCATAAATCTTTCAATTTTTCTGCATCTATAGTGAAATATAATATTTGATGATAAATAAATAATAATTGTAAATAAACGATCCCATTCATAATTATTTACCCAACTATAGTCAAGTGATGGGATGAAAAAGGTATACTTACTACTCAGAAATAGTTTGTAAAAAGTAATATAATTGCAATTATGTAATTAGAGTTTATAATCGCCTTTTTCATATAATTTGAAATATAATAACTGCTAGGAAAAATAGAAAAAATTAATATACTACTGTTAAGAAGGATAACCTGTAATGTTATTATAATGATATTGCTCTATTCCTTTGTACCATCTCTTCAATCTATAATTTGATAATAGTTCTTGACTTTTTCTAGTTTCATGGCCTGATTTCTAACTAAATGCTCTTTCTTACGACGACTTTTTCTGAATTACTTTTTCAATATTCTTTTATCTATAG
The DNA here is from genome assembly GCA_018907035.1 of Sycobia sp. Sy_11. NCBI lineage: Eukaryota > Metazoa > Arthropoda > Insecta > Hymenoptera > Epichrysomallidae > Sycobia > Sycobia sp. Sy_11. Next base: position 3,918,451 of record JACCIC010000018.1, on the reverse strand, counting down.
CTCCTCACATTCTCAATAAGACGTCGAAAGCTGTGATGCAATGGTGGAATGCTTTTCAATTTTATACATTGTATTACATTAGCTAAATTAAAAAATTAACCAAAAGTTATAATTCCACCTACTTCTGTAATATATAATTTAATTTAAGTATTTTTTCTCATCAAAATATGAATTACTAGCGGTGAATATAATCTGCTGTGTACAATACTTTATAAATATGCATTGTTATGAACTAGTTAACAAAGATGCAGTGACTGTAAAATTGAACAAAATTTTGCTTATCAGCAGTTACCAAGTGCCGTCGATCGATACGGTAACGCGATGGCAGTAAATCAGGGAAAATTACAATATGATTAAAACAAACGCGATTAAAAACTCCTCCCAAAATGAAAATCTCGAATCCCGAGCTCGTGACCGTCCGGCCGAACTTGTGTAACGCAATCGGGGCAGCGATCCCGGCTCCCTCCACCGTGCACGACGACCCAAGAGAGCGAGCGAGCGAGCGAGAGGCAGAGCGGCCGCCGGCTGTGCGGCTCTTCGTAATTTCGTCTCACGTAATCGGAGACCCTTATAATTGTCCGCACGAGGAATCCGACGCCCGGGCCGGCGGGGGCGTCGCTCGGCGGCGCGTTCCGAGCGCCCGGCCGAAAACTGCCCCGCGGGGCTACCGAAGTCATAAGCGCGGTCAGCCGGCCGTGTGACGACAGAGTCCCTGGCGACCTCTCCACTCGCCCCCTTCGTCGCCGCCCTGGCCCATCCCCCCTCCCCCGTCTAACTCTTTAATACCTCATTTTTGACGGAGCCCGGCTAAAGCGCTCCGGATCCCGGATCGTTTCGATGGGCGACGCGATTTTTCTGCACGTACGATCCCACGATCCCGGAAGTCGAAGAATAACGCTCGACGTATTAAATACGTCCGAGGGATTTTCAGCGTCTTCCAACGCGGCGAGTCTTTAATGGATCGGTCGAATTAGCGGGATGGGTGTTGTTCTCTACGTTTGTCGGCTATACCCATCTAGCGAGGCTCGGACGCGATGGAAGTTTCTCCGATTGCGACGAGGATTTAGGAGGAAGTATAGGAAATACGATTCTAATTATTAAAAGAATGCGGCGATGACAAAGGGGTGAGTAGCTGTAGTTATCCAGTCCTTGAAGCTTACTTATACCTAGAAGCGCATGACGCTTCGGTATGACACGACACATAACTTTCTAACTATAGGATTAATAATTGAATATTAATCTTTTATATTTAACATTTGAATAAAAAGTGTCACTCTCGAAGTCTTCTCTTTATATTTCTTGCAGTGAACGTATGTAGGTACATTTACATGTTTTAAACAGACGATAATCTTGTATTAATCTTATTACGTAAGTCCTTTTTTTAAATTCAGAAAGTCTTAGAATAATATCTCTCCGAAAGAAGAATAATGTCTCTTGAAACTCAGACCCAGTTCAACATTAACATCTATTCTTAGAGTTGTTACGTGACTAAAAGTCGTAATTCATACCATAACTAAAGCTAGAATGTTCCGGTAACCCAGGCCGAAATCCATGGCAGTCTGGACTTCAAATTCATAAACACGGACTCCTTATATAATGGAATGTATCTTCAAAAAGCCGAAGACGTCATCGACGAAATCGCCTCGACGTTATTCTACGCGCGCGCAATCTCGCCTATACCTTAGCGGTATAAGTTTCCTCGGATAAATATACCAAAGCGGGAAATCCAACGCGAGGCGGGCGATCCGGCCGCCGCAGCGTATCGCTGCGCATGAATAATCAAATCCGGCCGCGATTATGCATTTCCATCCGTCGGGCCAAATCCAATCGAAGAATTAAAGTGGCCGCGCGGGCGCGTAGAGGTGGGCGCCGCCGTGCCGTCACGCCACGCTTCCGATCGGGTGCCGCGCGCCGCCGCCGCCGCCGCCGCCGCAACGGTTCTCGCGATCCACGGGGCGGAGGAAGGAAATCACGTGTCGCCTAATTCGATTAAGCTCGCATGCACTCGGCATCGAGTCTTCGCGGGGTTTCTGCTCGGGTGGCGGGGGGGGGGCGGAAGTCGGCATTGAATGAATAATGAGTCCACTCCCGGGCAGCTTTCGCCTCCCATCTTCCTCGCTCTTTCATTTCCGACCTCGGGACCGGCTCTGTCTTCTCTCTCTCTCTCTCTCTCTCTCTCTCTCTCTCTCTCGGCGAAATATAATGAAAAGAGGAGGGCGAGGCCCGACCGGGAGGGAGGGGGCAGGGCGGGAGAAAAAAGCGCGAGCTTCCGCCGTGCTCCGTCTCTCGCTGAGGCGATTTCTTTTATTTATTTAAAGCGAAAGCTCGACGAGCGGCCGAGAGTGACGGGGAGATAGGAGGGCAAGATGCCGTAAAATTGAGGCCTTAAAAAATTCACGGCCGCTCCGTAACGACAACTCTGTCCTATTCCATTTTCGCGTGTTTATCCGGGTAGTTCATAATTAAAATTGACAAGGTTCCCTTTTCTCTCATAAGGAGTCTGTGTTCGGTCAACGGGATTTCATTTCGTTATTCTCATTATTTTAAATGCAGAGAAATTCACGTAATATTTTTTATTCTAATACCCTACTATTTTCGTTTTATTTCAAAATATTTTAATACATTTTCATTCGTATAAAATTAGGAAAATAGCAAATATTTCTCTGATGGATAATTTATTTTAAAATTATATAGAAAATCATCAAAGTTTATGTAGATTTTTAGGAATTTTATTAGACCGGACCTGATTTTATTCAACAGCACTGATTTATCAATGTAATGTTTAAAGTGATATCCTAAGCCCGAAGCGAGAAACAAATTGCCAGACTATACTAAAATCTGTGCAACAGCAGTATTCTATGGAACTAGCATGTCGAAAAAAAGTACTATTTTTAACTAGTTTAACAGCGACTATTTTTTTAAGTGCATCGACGATTCTTTCTTCAATATTTTAACTGCGTTTTGTTTTTTTTTCACCAACGAATACGTACTATTTCTATAAATAAATAATCAATTTATTAATTATAGATTATTTTGAAAATGTTTATACAGGTACAGGATATAGGTAAAATATGCAACCACGTAACCGCGGTTGATGAATGATTCGTGGAGACGCACGAGGTTTATATCAAAGGAAACTGTTATTACAGTTCAGCAGTTCGTCGGTCTCTCACCCTTTCTCTCTCTCTCTCTCTCTCTCTCAGCACCGCGGACATCGGCGAGCCTTCATCTTGCTTTAATCCAAGCAAGCGGTTCATTCGTATCTGAATAATTTCACGAATATTCTGACCCCCCGTTATATCTCGTGTTCCGGTTTGCGCCGAGCCGGAATATTAGAGTCGCTACATCCGGTCACGGAGAGGCCGGGTTAACGCTTCGTTTGAAAAGGGACCGACCGGCGATTAATCAACAACGAGCTAAGAATTCGCATTGCTGACCGTATTTCCCAAGTACCCAGTGATTGCCAGCCAATAATAATAATAATACGGAAATTCGAAATTTACTAGTAAGTAACGGAAGTTACTAGTAAGTTTCTATTTGTTTTGATTCGAAAGAAATCGTTTTTTCGAGAATAATAAATATATTTCATAAGTTTTGGATAATTTTTAGATATTCATGAATATATTTTTTCGTCAGTATTACGATAATTGATTAATTGTAACAATATAGTAACAAAAATAATTCTAATTAATTTTGTAATCGAAAAGCGTAAATTATGTAAATAATACAATAACAAGTTTTTTAGTATCGTGAATCACGTGAATGAATAATTAGACAAATAATAGGAAGACAAAAATAAAAAAATTAAAATGAATAAATATTATTTAATCAAACTATGATTTCGATGCGTTCTTTTCGAATTATTGCTGTTGTAAAGAATGAGCACGAAGCAGACAGTGGCGATCTCAATCATAATTACTTTTAATTGAAGATAAAATATAAACACAACAAAGAAAATCTATTCAGTATGTTAATTTTGTTGGAATATTGGAAAATACGTGAAAAACCAGGGAAAAATTATAGAAAAATTAGATAACCCTATGTCGGAATTGAGAACCAAAACAAAAAATCTAAAAAAATGAATTGAAAGAAAGTAAAAAAATTGATGTAATAATTTTCTCTTGAAGTTTCAATCGAATTTGAAAATTGTTTGTCGTGAATCATGAGTTGAGAAGATTTAAACATATCATTCAAGAGTTATAAAATATCTCAGTCAGTTCACGTGTCCTGCATAATGAGAGTGTGCGAATATGTTCGAGGCTTATTACCTGAAATATATACATGAACAACAATCATGGTAATTGCCCGCGTTTCAACCCTCGCAACTCCGAATATCCGTCCCGGTAATGAATACAGCAAAATATTTATTAAAGAAATGAATTCGACCGAATTCAATCGAGAGCGTACTTTCAATAAAAGCATAAATAGATGTTGAATTAATACATATAGGAAACCGCTACCCTTATTTCAATACTCTACGTTCTCCTTCTTTTTATTCATTGATATATTTGTGAAACATCCCTGCCACTGCCGCCCATTCATCTGGCACGACGAGAAATGATCCCCATTATCGGAACATCTCTGTTGAGGCCGACGATTAGCGAGCTACAGGCGCGGGGCACAATGCAATCGAGCCGCGATTCGCGCTGCCGAGTAAAATCCGAGGGTTATACGGAGAGCATTTCCACGCCGTCGTTAATCTCGTGGGGAGGGGGGGGGTTGGCAAGGAGATCGAAACGCAATCGAGCTGCTTCCGTGCGCGCGAGCGAAAATAAATAGGCCGATATTCGCAAATTGAAGTATATCGTGCGAGAAAACAATGAGACTTACGCGCGTTCTACCCTTCGGGAGGTGGGGGGGGGTGGCGAGGGCGTAACGCGGCAAGCTGGAGGTCTGCGCGTTCCCGAGCCGAACGGCGAGACGCGGAAAAAGGGAGAGACGCAGGACTGGCCTACGCTTCCCTCCCTTAAGAGAGACCGCGCGCTCGCACAGCGCGGCAATTATCGGGCGTGTAATTAGTTACGAGGTTGTGAGCGCGCACGCACGCGCGCACGCACGCACGCACGCACTGCTCTCCCCTAACGGGGGCCGAGGGAAATAGATGCGCGTGTAACGGGGCATCGCGAGGCTGTCTTTCGGCAATAACGGCCAGTTCCTTATTTGCCGTTAATGGCCCACTCGACCGTACAAATTAGCTGGTTGCCTCGACTCTGCGGCTACCTGCTGGCTCGCAAGCGTACAAGAGAGCGGCGATCGGTTAAAGTTTCTCACATGCTGATTATTTACTCTGAATTATGGCCGGGAGGCTGTGCGTTCAATAAATTCTCCTCTGTGACGAACGCAGAGCTCTCAAGATGTTTCAGAATTTTCTCTATTTTAGCGTATGAAATGAAAATGACGAATGAGGTCCGATCAGTAACATTGCATGCCGAGTATTTATTATTAACTACACGAAATAAGCTGTAAGTAAGTTATTATGTATTTCGAAAAATTCGATTATCATGAAATACGTTATTGCGTTTTCTATCTCTATCCGTGCTTCCAAACAGCGACGGTAATCAGCGACCGAGGTCTACGATTTGTTGGCAAACGAAGCTAATGATAGGTTTTACGGCGATGCTTGGACCAAGCGAGCACAGGCCGCAGTCGTAGACGCTGTGAAAAATCGTACAACAGTTAAGATTAATACAGAGTTAGTCTTTTTCAGCAGCAACCAAAGCATTTACTTTTATAAATAGAACGATATATCAATAGACAAAGAAATTGAAAGACTATTTTAGCAATCATCACTATGGATTAGTCATGTTTTATTTTTCAAACCCATAGAAATCGACGTATAAGCTTTCGCGGATTTAGTATCTTCACCGCCAATTAAGTTATTATTCTATGATATTCTATGCTACAGCTCTGTAAAACTTCTGATCCGTGCTGACGAGAGTGTGTAAAAAGTGCACTTTTCCCGAGCGCGTCCACGATACCCACCTCGACCTACGGCAATTTGCCCCTTCTTCGACGTGCCGCGAAGCGCACTCGCGCCCGCGTCGAGAACGCGTTCGGCCGCGGTGGCGCTGCGAGCTCCAGCGCTCCCGCGACGTTAACCCGAGCTGCGAGAAACGCTGCCGCGCTCCTTCGACTTATTTGCTTTGGGCAACTCGGGCAACTTCCGCTTAACGAGGCGCGAAGGAGGAGCGGCGCGCGGCGTTCCGGCCGGCCACGCGCGTCGATCGGCCGAGCTGATTATTCAGCCGCGATGGGGGAAAGATCGCCGCAGAATTCGCCTTTCAACGGAATTACCATTCGGATCTGTCGTTATTGCTCGAGCGTTTCGCGTAAAAGTGTTTTTTACTTTTTAATAAATAGATAATAAACGATTAGTATGCGTTGTCCACTATATGTAATTGCTGCAAATTTTAAGAGATTTATCAATAGAAGGTAAATTTTGATATATATTGCCATCCTTTATAGACTTATTATATAGAATTTGAGGGATTGAAGACCTACCAAATCCACACTGTCAGTACGATTCTAATGAAACTCAGTGGAAAAAGTGAGCTCAATGTAGGGGGTGCTACTATTAAATAAATTCTTTATGGAACGAGCAGAGGACATTCCATTTCAAGATTTTCAAAAAGTTTTATAAATTATTACTGATTTTTTTGTTAATATCTCTCCATTCTTCCTCTCAAATGAAGGATTGAACTTATTGTACAGCACGAGATCGAATGTGATTTTCAGAGCAATATAACAGATTTACTCGCTCGATATAAGCAGGCATATTTTTACGGATTGTATGAAATGGTAAATCACACTTACGAACTAAGTTTATCTTGAACAAATGCACAAAATTACGACGTTTTTATTCAGAGCAGTACGGTCGTGTATCTAGATAACTTGAGCGATAACTCTCGAGTAAAAGTATTGCCTCGGACTCGGGCATAAAATACTCCCCGGAGCCCGGCGCTGCTCGCAGTATCAATCGCGTCTGCGCGGGCTTACTTAACACCCTGTAAAAGCAGGCTCCGCGATCGGGGCCAATATTAAAATTTTACGATCATTAGTGCGCGCGCGACCCGCGAGAATTGAGCGCCAGGATCGGTGACGCGATTTATTTAACGGCGACGCCGAGGCCACGCCGCCTCGCTCCCGGGTTAGACGGGGGCAAAAAGATGCCTGCGATCGGGTACTTTTTTTTTTTTACGTTCCTATTAGCTAATTGAATCGACGAGCGCATAATAACGGGTATTGAATTATCCTCCCATTAGCCGAGCCGATAATGAAGCAACGGTTCATTAAATTTCAGGAGGCGCCAAGACTCGACGCGCCAGCCGTTTCCAATAGATAAGATCGCTACGTCTCCGCTGAGCTCTGCGCATAATTCTCGCATTTTACGTCCTTAACATTAAGCAATTGACGGTTTCAAGACGTCGCTCGTGTTTCTTGTCTTGAAATTATATTCTATATTTTTTTTTTACGAAGAAAAATGAAAAATACATACATTAGAACGATTGGCTTTGTATATAGGAAAAAAAATCTTCGAGGCAAAGAAAATTTCACACCACTGAGTGATAATCAAGTCCTCGAATTATACACAGTTCCAATAGATAATACCCTCGTTTCGTGAATTCGCTGAGAATAATTTTGCAGTCGACGAAGGCTCTCTATTTAAAACTTTCGCCCAATGTTTTCTCATCCGGGCAGAGAAAAATTCGTTCTGTTAATCCTACACCGTCGCTGCCTAAGCTGTCCGTGAAACGCCCAAAATTAATTACCGCGATTGCCATTGAATTCCCAGATCGATTCGTGGACTTTCTCGTGCCTCGGCTCGGTGGCACAACGCGGTATCGTGACCTATCGCGCATCCGGCCGCAAAAATAACTTCCATCGAGAGAGTGCGAGAGAGAGAGAGAGAGAGAGAGAGAGAGACGTAGCGAATAATCGTACGAGACCGCCCCGAGCGTTTAGCGGGGCAAACAGACAGAAAATGGAGCGAGCGCGTGCGCAACCGCATATAAAGAGTCGATGATAACGGCATGATATATGACTCGGTGTGAATAACACGGGGCGCTCGGAGGCGGCGGGGTTGGGGGGGGGGGGTTGGTGGCGGAGATGCGGGGGCGTCCCGGTCTGGGGAAGGGGGTCGGATGCACGCGGGCGCGCACAAGGGGAGGCTCGGGACAGAAGCGTATATACGCGGGAGTGATTGATCGGCCTGGAGATAACTCGAGCGAGCGGACGGACGGGCGGCCGAGCAAGCGCGCGCGATATATTCGCCTTTGGATTAAGTGAATGTGCGGACACTTAATAATTTTCAGGCTCGACCGATGGCGGGTCCGGGCCTCGATTCAATCCCCCCCCCCCGCCGAACCCCCTTCCGCCCGCCACACGTGTATATAGAGGCTCGAGCGAACTTTTGCTCGGCCGAGCTTCCAATTTTATGCCGGATAAAGTTTAAGTTTAGCATTTTGCGGGCAGCGGCGCCGCTTCACGGCAACTTATTTAGCTATCAAGGGGAATCATGGTTTGATGGATGTGCGCGAGTGCTTTCTATGTGAAAGTTGAGCCCTCTATTTGCTGTAGAGCATAATAAGTTGATCTTTTCTTGTGTATTTTTTTTTTTTAATTTTCTTTATTTTTTACAATTACATAATCAATTTTTCTATTGACAATGGCTATTAATGTTTAATCCAGATTGATATGTTATACAATTTTAGGAATTATTAATATTTATTCGAAGAAAATAGCTAGATTTATTGAGTAGTATTTATTGAGTTGAATTTTCAGTATTCTATATTACAGAATAATTACGTACTTATTTTGTAAATGAAAGGTTTATATTAATATGTGTTTTAGGAATTATATATCTATTCAATAAAGAAAGGACGAGGTATTACATAAAAAGGATATCTGGACATTCTTGTTCTATCTCTCTCTCTCTTTTAATTCACAATAGATTCGAAATTTTTAAATTGACGGCAGTTCTGGAAATAGTTCATAACTAGTTTGAATCTTAATGTACTTACGCGAGGTCCTTACATTTTTTATTTTATTTATTATTTTGCTATAAAACTGGCAATCACTAAAATTAGTGATGTAGTCTTTTTGCGATGAATGTCCTTTCCTTAGAGTCAGCAAACAATGACTGTACACTTCTTTTTTCCCCTTCTGACTAAGATCCGGCATTCGGTGGCGCACCATGCATGACAATCGTTTCGGTAAGTTTTTTCAAGTTTTGAAATTAAAACGTGAATTAACTATATAAAATTAAAATAACCTAAAAATTTTTGAAGAATTAGTTTCTTCACGTGTTCAAGGGAAAACATAAATTGACCCCAAGTCGTCTGTTCTATTAAGCTAAAATTAAAATATTAATTCGTACAAAGACGTATCAAAATGAAGTATTTCGTTCCTTGCATTATGGTATAGATCTTTTTTTAGAACACTATAGTTAGATAGAAAATATATGTTGACATTTCAAGTATGAATATAAAAATTGTTTCGTTGAATTCGGAAAGGGGAATCCTGAATTTTTAAAACCACTCGAATGGACAGACTTTTTTATGCGAGCTTACGCACGTGTATACATATAGTACAGGAGAAGAAAATCGTCGAAAGAGAGTGCAAAGAAGCGTGATATTGCATCTAAAAATGGATAGCTATGTGAGGTCTTGTTGTAGCAAAAAGGCTATTTTGTTTCTACGTGCCCGTCAATTTTCAATAACGACCGTATGTATGAATTTTTCAGGATTTTTTCACTTTAATATTTCAGGATTAAGCGTGCACTACCTCAAGTTAAGCTGCCTTGTTATTTGCGTACTGCTGATCTCGAGATTTCTTGATTGTAAGAAAATTTCTTACTCTAATCAAATAGAAATACCAAAGCCATTCGGTTTCACGCAGGAGAAAATTATGCCGACGCGATACTTTACACAAAACACCAACTGCGAGGTTAGCAATAATTCTCGGACATCTAAAATATTATCGGCAAGCTACGAAGCTCAACCCTATTCGGCCGGTGAAAAATCGCAATCTTCAAAAAAGAAAGGTTGCCGCTCGACAAGAGTAATCGGCACGCCCCGCCAGCCCATACTCGACCCTTCTATCATCGCCGTCGCCCGATACAAATGACAGAGCAGCGGTGGCGCACACGCAGGCGCGCGCGCGCGCACACACACGCACGCGAGAGAGAGAGAGAGGCAAAAAGGGAGAATACGCTCGGCGATCGGCTCGTTCGGTCGAGGCGTCGTTTTTTTCTCTTTTTGCGCAGCCCCCGTCCGCGCGCTTAAATCACGCGCGGCGAACGAATGCATATGCAACCGGCGCCATCTTGCCAGGGCGCGGAACCAGCCAGCCGGAAGCGACCGATAGTATGTAACGTACCGATATCGACGCGGCCCCACCTCCCCGCGCATTGCCCTACCTTCCGCCCCCCCCCACCACTCCCTCGCGATCCCCCACGGCTAATTCACCGCTCTGCACTCGACGGCTCTTATCCTCGCTCCCTCTCGTTGCAGTATCCCGCGAAATTGATGGGCCTGGGTATTGTGTTTGAGGGACGCTTATACATGTATTATATACAGGAAACATTTTTGGTTAGTTATGGCAATGAACAGCTATGGGATTTTTCGGTCGATGGAAAAAGCATGTAGTACCGAAGGATCGCGAAAGCAAATCTTTTTAAAAACAAAGTTGATCTGGTTGCGCTCGAGTAGCATCCTTCCGTATTTTTAGATCGTCGTAAATTTGCAGAAAATATGCCGCCACCGACTAAATATTATATTGAAGAAATGCTATTCTACTTCAAATTATCTACCTATAAAATAAATAAACCTGTAATTTTACAAACATAAAAATCATGGAAAGATTCGAATACATTACTGCAACGATTTATAAAAACTTTGAAATACTCGAGGTCCTGAATCGCATCCTATTAGAAGTATTAATAGAAACGCTCCGCCGAATATTATAAAATACTTGTAAAAACGTCGGTAGAGAAATGAGAGCTCGAATTAATAGAGCGAACGCAAGGGGGGTAAGACGAGAGAGGGGGCTGGGGTCGAGTTGACGGGATCGCGGGAGGCAGGCGGCGAGAGATCGAGGCATAAAGCCCAAGGGGGGGGGGCGGCACGGCGTCGGTTTCCGTGGCATTGACGTCCCGCAATACAAGCCCGAGATGCCGCTGACACCCCACCTACCCGTTAGATTTGCGGCCCCCGCGCGCGCGTTCGACGCCCCCGAACGCGACGGCGCGACGGCACGGCCGTGCAATATCCGACGAGCGCGAGCCCCGGGGACGCCCGCGTTTGCGCCCGGGTATAATGCGGGCGCGCAACGCCCCGCGCGCCAAGCCGGTGATCGCGCCTCCTAATGCTTTCCGACCTGGTGGGCGCGCAAGGCGATCACCCGCCGCGGCTGTAACGGCGAAAGGCGGCTCGGCGCGGCTTAAGCACCCATCCGCGCGGGAGGGGGGGGGGCTTTATCTCGCCCCGAGTCCTTGTTGAGCTTGTGTTTATCGCGAGCGCGATGCTCGCGGCATCTTAATGTAAAATCGGTTAACTTGCTTATTCCTGTCCCTTCGCCGACGTGGCCCCTTTACATCGACGGCGCAAAATCCACCTATTTGACAAAATATAACCTCTACTTTAGACCGGCTGATAAACTTTACTCTCATGTACTGTGTTTTCGATCGGAACACCAGATATGGAGCATTAGAAAAGGGAGTGGTAAAAGAAGAATAATTTAAAAAAACTGATTGTACAGAAACTAATTTTCAAATCATTTTTAGATAGACGAGAATATGTAGTTTTATTCTTCAATTTTACGAAAAAATCTTAAATAAATTCAAAAATTATAACTGAATCACAAAACCTCGTCGTCCTTCTATATTCTGTGCTGCATGTGTAATTCAGTTCGCTCCAATTTCAGTACCACGACATAAACAAATTCTAGAATACAGAAATCTAATATGTACTTTATTGAATACTATTTTTTTTTTAAAATATTAAGAATATGAAAAAACAAATTTTTCTGATCGAACAATTTAGGTCAACAAATGGCTACATGATTGAAACTTGTTCATAAAATAAAAATACTATAAAAATAATAAAATTATATATATTAAAAAGAAATATATTTTTCATCTTCATGTCAATACATGATCTTATTTCACCCATTTAATTAATATCATATATTTCAGGACTTCGTATCTTATCAGCACTTCTGATTATTTTTCTATTTCTTCTTGAAAAATTCAGGAAGAATATTTATAAATTTAGTTTTGAAATAAAATTAAAATAATTAATTTTTGAAATCTAAAAAAATATACTATGAAATCAACTTATGTTAACAAGTTAAAAAATAATTCTTAATATCAGTACCCACAGACTGTCTTTAACTATTTCTCAATTTGGTCACATAATAGAGATAACGAGTGATATTTAGTAGGTATTTAATGGTAAAATTAGTTATTAGTTAAGCGTAGTTAGGAATGCTTTAATGAGAAGTTATCCCAAAGAAGTCTTAAAAGTTTTCAGACTTTGGAAATTCTCTAAGGAGCGAAAAAGTTCGGTTGCAGTGCATAAGCTTCCTTCGAAATTTATATTCAGTACTTTGGTTCTTATACACTCGCCATTCTTAATTACTTCGTTATGTTCAGAATCGTTGGTTAACTCCTCCCCCCCCCGCCTTAGAAATAATGCGATAAAATCTTTCTGCAATCTTGTGAGAATTATTTTCATTAAAATTTCTTCATCATTCTCGATGACGAATTCAAACCTAGTACAAGAGAGGCTTTTCTCGTGTTTAATAATTCCGAAGACTCGTCTATATTTTCATCATATTTTCAGTTATCTAATCTTAATGTATGATTAGGTTCTAAGGTGAGTGACTCTATGATGCTGCCGCATTATCGGCCATATAAATCATATTTTTTTCATGTGTCAGATTGATACATGAAAGTAGTGTAAAAGTTGCTATTGTCAGCCGTGCTTACAAAATTAAGCATCGTGTCAATATGTTAATTCTAAATACACATGAGATATATTGCAAAAAGTTTCTCTGGATGACGTCATAAACAAAATTAAAGATATAATTTTTACCGTCAAAAATGCTGACTCGACAATTTAAGAAATAATCGGGAAAAAATCGTAAAAACCGAAGCTCCGCCATAAATCTCGCAGCCTTCGAAATCGAGGGAATTTCAGCCTCGTCCTCGCTCGTAACGATCGGTCGGGATGCATTGCACGTAAATTCGAAGGATTCGGACGATTTCGCGCCGTGTATACAACTCCCTCTCCCTCCCCCCACTCATCCTCCTTCCCCTATTCCAATCGCTGCAACGTCCATATACGGGCGGGGGTGCAACTCGATGACGCGATAAGCCTCGGGAACTCTGGGCGCGCTAGCCCTGAATCTGAAAGGTCGTCAGGGCCCTTGACAAAACGGGCGGTGCGCGCATTGGTTGAAAGAAAAAACAGGCGACGCATCGCGGGGCACAGATGGGGAGGGGGAGGGGAGAGCGGGCGACACGGGGGGAGGGGTCGCAAAGAGGAGGGAAAAAAGTGCACACAAAACGTCCCATATTACTGATAACCAATAAAAGCGCCTGTCGAACAATCCCTTCATCCGGACACCTAGAGCGCCGCGTTGTTTCGCGCCTGACAACTGCGTCAAACGAGAGAAAAAAAAGAACGCAAGCAAACAAACGCAAGCGCGCGAGACCGCTCCACCTTTGTCCTCGGACGCGTCGGAGATTTTTTTATGCGCGATTCGCCCATATAGCGCGTCTGCTCCGCGGTGCAGCGGTGAGGGGAATTGCGAGCGGGGGAGACAGAATAGGGAACCGATGAAGGGCTAGTTTTGGTAATTTTTTCAGATTTATTTATTTTTCCCCCAGAGTCCTTTATTTTTTTGTTCTATTTAAAATGCAATATTTAGAGAAATAATTGATGAATTTTCAAAATTTTACAGTTTCCATATATCTTTATTCATTATAGTTTCTCTTTCTAAACAACGCTTCGTAGCAGACATGTATTAGTGTAATGTACAGATGGTATATAGAAAAAAGCCATTTACATATGTATCAGAATCAAATTATTTTATTCGATATTCTTTAACTTTCCTTTAGTATGTAATAATAAAATATTTTTCACTGAATGTAGGCTTAGTTATTTTCGTTGAATTATTATTCAAATGAATTAATACGAAGTGTATTAATTTTTTGAGTATTCTCAACGAATTTTTAGTCAGCTTGTAGTTGAACCACAATGTTAATATTCTATTGAAATATTAATTTAAATATTACCTTACATATGCAGATAAGATTTTTTCTAATAACTTCAATAATATTTTTTTGCATATTATATAACTGACATAATCTGCAAATAAAGATTTTCACTGCTTTATACTGCTATTGTGGTGATAACAGTTTATCTGAACGCAGCCTGCTTGTGCGGCACAATCCTTGCAGGACGAAGAGTCTGAGAGAAAAACTGTCTAAATTGTTAACAAGCTGTAGATTGCAATACAGAAGACTACCAGATAATGTGTCATTTCGCGTTCGTTGATTACCAAGCATATAGAGTAGCCGATATTCCACGTTTTGTAACTAGAGTGTACCCGCGAGGAGGAGAGTGCCAGAGGGGCGACGGTAAAGTGCCAGAGGGGTTTAAAACGATTATATGAGAAATCTCGCTTACTTTGCAGGAGGACTACGGGGAGATCCTCGGGGCTCTCTTGCGACATCGGGCTGAAGGAGCCGGAAGAAGTCGGAGGAGGGGGGGGGGGTCTTTCCCCGTGGAGGGGCGCGTGGGGAGGGGACTGGGAGAATCGAAGGTCTTAACGAAGCTTTAGTCCGACGTTTTCGTAACAGCGATCTCCACTCCGGCAAAGTCCTTATTAATAAGGTCGGATTAGCATAACTGCTCGGGCTGTTTCGCTCGATTCTCTCAAAAGTTTCTGCACATCGCGCTTAGAGAGCGACCTCGCCGGCTCCCCCGCTCGGCCGCGTCTGTTACTGTCGCGCGCTCCGCTACGCGCTGCAGCTTTGCATTAATGGCCCTCTTCCTTAGTTTTCCCTCTTCCAAGATGCGTGGGGCGGAGGCAAAATTAAAGGTTAAATTTGTTGTTACTCCTGGTATACCATTGACTGCGCCAATATTGTTTGCCTTCTCGCATATTTCTGAAATAATTCAAATGGAGAACGATTATACGGATATTTGAATGTAAACGAAGTAATTCAAGAATAATATGCATCGAGCAATTGTAGAGCAAAAATTTGATAATTATTTTTTATTTTATCGAGCTTGAGAAATACCAATAATTGTCTAAAAACAATCTATATAGAGAAATATTTAATTAAAAATACAATAACCTCAATTGATATTTACGGAAAAACGTCTGTAAGACTGCAAAATAAAATATTACTACTGATCGATGGGGGCAAGAGTTTCTCTCACGACTTTCACGAGGCGTCTAACAAAAGTGAAAGAGCGCCAAAAACTCGATGAAAAAGCACCCCCTGACTATAGTAACCATCGCGAGTCTTTTCTATCGGTCTACGCAGCGATTTATCATCCGGGCCCCGACGATGTTTTCATCAGAATATTGAATACGACAAGATAATCTCTGGCTTCTCTCTCTCTCTCTCTCTCTCTCTCTCTCTCGGGCGCCCATCCTCCCATGCGCGGTCTCGTGCTTAATGTAGCGCGAGACCCCGATAAGCTCGGTCGTGTATCGGCTCGTTTACGCGGGAGACGACCTCTGCTGGCATTTTTCGTACCCGACATTCGGCTGCAGCCGCCGTATACTGACGGGAGAGCGAGAGAGAGTGAGCAACTGTCATTGTTGGATGAAGAGAGACGCGCGATGATACTGACGCGAAACGTGAGCTCGGCAACGCGTTCGCCGAAGCGTCAGCCACGCAGGCATGTTCGCATAATTATGGCGCAACGTCGAAGCGGGCTGACGCTCGCAAAATTCGGGAGGTTTTTATCTTTAGCGAGCAATGCAGCCGAGTTAGACGGTAAGCCCTTGTGGTTTATTACAAATAATGTTGATTGAACTATTAAATGCGGAATCTATTCGATGTTTTGTATTTGATTGTTTAAGCGCGAGACTTAATATTAATGAAGACACCAACTCAAACGTATTAGAATACTGTTAAAAAGCTTATTCTTCTTTTGTATGAATATAGAAAAATCAAAAATCTCGTAAATGTTCTAAAATCATTTTATCTCTGTCTGATAAATCAATACACCCTATGTGGCAATACAATAGATTAATTATCATGAATGCGCAGTATTGTTTATGTGAAAAAGAATATTTAAGAACCCCGTTTATTTATAGTAATCATTTGGGAACGGAGTACTCGGGAATTCCTGATGATTTTCACGAATGCAAAAGCGAGAAATTGCAATACCGCTTATATTAACAATGGAGTATTATAGCGGAATCGGGAGGGGAAAAAATATACCTCGTCCCGACCAACAGCAGAGATCGTTTCTTTCATTTCTCAAGCAAAGCGCAGCCCTTCCATTTCCATGACCAGCACGAACGCTCGGCCCACGCTTTCTTTTTATACGCGATAAAAGCTCGTCTTATCCCCCAAGTCGTTTTTTAAGCCCCCTTATACTTTCACTAACCCTTCGCGACCCTCCCCCCCCCCCGCCGCACGCCATCGCGCAATGCGCAGTCGCGCTTGTTTCTACATTTATCGCCGTTATAAGTCCGGGGAAGCGCAAGCGAGGAAGCGGGCGAGCGCGCTTTTATTCGAGCCGGGGGCAGAGAGGGAGAGAGAGAGAGAGAGAGAGAGAGAGAGAGACCCCCAGGAGCCGATCGGCCGAGTCGCGCGCCGGCCTTTATGGAGGTCGCCGGAGATGAATTATTTATGGCGAGCCATTTAACGGGTTATTAAGTCACTTCTGGCCGCGGTCTATCCGTGTTTGCCCCCTCCGCCTTGAGCGCCTCGAGGCCCGATGGTGGGTGGGGAGAGGGATGCGCAGCAGGAGCTTTGGAAATCGAGCAGTATCGGGGCAAAGCGAAAGGGAAAAAAAATAAAGATACCGGACCAGCCTGTACCGCGGATTATCATTTTTTTTATTTGGGTTATTGCTGGCTACTGGGGTGGGTCCAGTCATTTTTCAGTTATTAAGCTTGGGTTTCCATTAGTTTCACTTTATCGGTATCTGCGCAGATAAATGACGTCATCACGGTCTTCTAACCTTTAATTGCAGCGAGAGTATCGATGGATTACTTTGACAATAAGTTATTATCAATTAAAATCTTGATATTTTTTTAAGAAGCACTTTCCTACAAAATTTTTAAAAAGAATCTGTAAAATCAATACATGTTATAGTTTCAGATATATATATATATATATATATATATATATATATATATATATCGTTGTTGTTATTATTGTTTTTAATTACCTTAATAATGACATTTATCTTTACAAATCCGTTAAATTCGGTTTTAAAATATGATCCTTCAAAAAAACAAATAATAAACAATAATATTAATTGATCAAATATTGTAAAGTATACATCATTATATTGTAATATCGCAATAATGCGCAGAAAAATATATTGCTTAAAAATATAGTCAACTTGTAATTGAATGCTAAGATACAAAATAGTTTATAACAGAGTAATTAAATTAAAATTTTTCTTTTTTGACGATTTTAATATGAAATGAAAATTATCAGAATGTCAATATTATTCCTATATAACGTTCTTTAATATTTTTATTATGATTGACATAACTCAAAGATGAAGATATAATTAAAGAAACAAGTACCTTGCAATAAAAGTTTGAATAGTGTATTTTTTAAGGTAATATTAAGATTTTTTAAGGTAAAATTAAGATTTTTTATGGCAATATTTATTGAAATGCATCTTATAAATAGCAAGAGAAAAAACTAATTTATACGCATAGGTAAAAATTATTATCTCAACCGGCACTCTTGTAAAGGTCTCTAAAGAATTCAATTACGAAGTCGAGCTGGCGTAACTTCCGAACCATTCGCAGTCACATATTTTCACAGGTTATTGTTTTAACGCTATTATACCAAGCTCGCCAAAGATTCTCCGGAAAAATATTATAACGCCGAGAGTTTTCCGCCGCTCTCCCCTACCGACGCAAAATATACAAACGGCAGAGATCCTCGCTTGCGCGTAACGCTCGGATTTAAACACACATACACACATACGGGAATATCGCAGAGCTTCGCTCTCGGGATATCATAACCTTCCAGATATTTATGCTCTTCGAATGCTCGCACGAAGAGGATCACTCTAATGGTTTTATTATACCGATAGTTGCGAGAGAGCGGCACGTCGAGGTGGAGACGAAAGAGAGAAAAAGAGACACGACCTGCGTTTTTTTCGAGGGCATAAGGTGTGCGTTCGTTGCTCCACCCTCCGACGGACATTCTTACCATGTGTGTAGAATAGTATATATATGTATGTATATGTATGTGCGCGCGCGTGTGTGTGTACACAGAGGAGAGGCGAGAAAAAGAGAAGTCGAAGAAGCACATTGGATTTATGGCGCTCTGAATAAACACACACGCGAGGATTTGCGCCTCTCTGGCTCGTTCACCGACCCCCCCCCCTCACCCTTCGCCCTACCCCGCGTCGCTTTATCTCTCGCTCGATGCTCTCTTTTTCTCCGCTCCGCGCGGCATATACGCATGTTGGATCGAGCGTGAAGTGGCGGAAATATCTCGGCGGGGGAGTTGGAAAGTCATTTGGCCACGGGGGCGAGGTGTTTATTAAGATAACGCGCGCCGTATTCTTCCCCGTGTCCCGGCCGATGACGCCTGGATGTTCCGGGGCAGCCGTATCTTATTGTGGATTCTTCGCCGCCTCGGGGATTTACGCGCCATGGATCCGCGCGCGTTAAGGGCACCGCGAAACGTTGGCCACGTCCCCGCGTGTCGATTTCGTCGTCGAGTCGAAGCGTCGACCCGAGAATTCAGTGGTCTGCGCGGGAGGCGGACCGCCGCCCCCGGGAAGGGGCGCCCCGCGGTTTTCCGCTAAATTCACCGGCGAGCTGCCGGGCGAGAGCGGCGGTCATGATTAAGTGAGCCGGCCGCCGGGTCCGGAAGCCGCGGGCCTGCATTATGGATACGGCGCCCGTCGCGCGGGCCGCTGCGCGAGCGCGATTTCAAAGAGGCCGCGCGCGCCTGCAAGGGTCTCGCGCAGGTAGAGGTAGGCGCGAGGCGCCGTGGGCAGCATCCGGTCCAGCGCGCGGTCCGGATTAATCGTAAATTATGCAAGCGTTGCGAATGGTCGATTGGCAAGAGACAGGAGTCACTTCGAAGGCGGTACGGTAATGTTCTGGAAATGCCAGTAGAACGTACACGAGAACTGCCCTCTCATATATGTAGTTCGTGTTACACGAGCAAAAATATGGATTTAGAGCGTTGTTAACTTCTGGAGAAGCCCTTATATATAAAAGACAATTTTTAAATAATTAATGCGATATACTACCTTTCTGAATAATTTTTAGCCGTTTATACTAGTTTTAAAAAGAACATATTTATCAAGTTCATTATTGCGGTACAACAACTTTAAAAATAATCCTGTTTTTGCAAAAATAAATTTTGCCTATTATTCTGTACGTTAGAAATGTATATGATACCTCTGAGAAAAAATATTGTTTAAACGAAAATAGCATTTCTTATTTTTGCTACTATTTGGAAGCGCGTACGTGTACAATTCATTCATCTATCTGTTAATTATGCACATTCAAATTTTTTATCTATAACCTGATAATATTTTATAAATCTACCTGGTATAACATAAGAAATTAAGATATAAATGACAAAAATTTAATAATTCAATATTAATAAATATCATAGCTTCACTGAAACGAGTAACGTCAAATTCTAGTATAACAATTTTCATGAAAAAAAAAAGAACCAGCCAAGCCAACACTGCCAATGCAGACCACGAACTCAAATAGTCAACTCAACGACTGTATTACTGAAAAGTTCGCGTCGCCTTGCGCGCGCTCACTCGCCACACATATCTATCAAAAGGCTCGTCGAGTGTCGGCCGACGACTCGTCTCTCTCGCAAGCGCTTTAACCGAGCGCTACTCGATTAAGTGCGTTGCGCTCGCGCGGCCCTTCATATCGACACGCCCGAGAATGAGGGGGACGCGAACGACGAGGGAAACTGACGAGGGCAGAAGGGGGCACGGAAGTCTTGCAGCGACTCTTCCTCGAGAGCCTTTCGTTTGTACGAGTTTACATCGAGCGCTGCAGTCGAGAGCTTTTATTGTATTTTCTTTTCGTTTTTTGTCCAAATGCAGGAGCGCTTTGACGTGGACGTCAAAGGTGTCGGGTGAGATCGAAAGTGGCTTGTGATAAATCCCTCTAATAATTTGCTTATAGCGAGAATGTACTTTATACGGGATTTCCATTTATATTTAGAAAAAATTTTGCAGTGTTTTCAAATTATAAAACTTACTTAAAATAACGAATTGAAAAATAAATAAAATAAAATAAACATTATTGAATTCTTACAATAACTATTAATAAAATGAATATGTGAAATTTATATTCTTACAAAAACCATAATTAAAAGAAATGTGTCAAAATGTTATCAAAATTGTTCTGTTAAAAAATTCTTTTATAAAAATCGGAAAATCTGATTTATCTATCCTCACAAAGCCTTCCTTTTTGATGGAAAAACGCTATTAAAGCAAATCACTTGCTAAATAAGTGCTATTCGGATTCTGGATCATGGACAAAAAAAGGTGGTTAATAATTACGTACGATACTCAAGACTTAGCTCGTCGTAATGGGACAGTGTAAAAAGTAAACGCAACAAAAGTAAAGTGCCTTCTAAGATTACGTGAGATAACGCAGGATTCGAAGATATGACAAGGCAATGTATTCAATATTTTTTATGAATATATCTTAATGAATAGACTTTAAAATGGGTGCTGGTTTCGCATTCAATCCATTAAAAACGACAACACGACAATGGCTCCGAGTAATGTGGAGACCAGTCAACCGAAATGAAAAGGGTTTCTTGCGTCGATACATAACAATCCATGAAAACAGAATCCACAGTATATATAAGAATCGACCAGCTCGTCCAATAAGTGAGCAGTTGTAACTAGTGGATGCGCTACAAAGCGACCAAAAACTCAAACATCAGCTGGCAGTATTGAAGCCTCTGTATTTTGTAATGCTCATGTATGGAACATTATATAGCGATTACTGTGTAAATGATAAAAGATCAATAGTGAACTTTACATGGCATTATTTGATGAACACAATGTAGAAAAACAGTAAAAATAATGTCATATGGAAAGGGAATTTGGTTTCAGTAAAATAATGTACTGTATTACAAGTCCTTATAAACGACAGTCAAACCAATGAAGTACGCTTCTATTTATCTCTCTATTTTTACTTACTGTTTCTGGACCTCAAAAGAATGATGCAAAAACGAAATTCAACTCACACGAAGAAATAATTATTGAAATTTAGATGTATTTTAAGAGACCTTATATAACAAAGATATAGACAATTACATGGATCGTGCATAGCTTAACTCTTCGACAAGCTTAAATTATAATCTTGTTCCAAAGTTTCTGTTTTATTAGTTAAGTTTAAAACTTATTGATCAACTTCTTAGATCATAAAGTTCTGATGGTTTATTTCTGATAATTGTCAAAAAATATATGACTTATGAATATTCCAACCAAATAATGCTTTCAAATTAGATTGTATAAACTTGGAAACTTGTGTATCGATATAAATATATGTGAGCTTATAGTTGTAAAATAATTTGTAAGCAAATCTCAAAGAATATTTTTACTAGTATGAAGCGTTACTTCTTACTAAAATGTTGGTAAAGTGTCCAACAATTCCATAAAGTAAAAAGATTTGGTATTTTCTTCTTAAAATTAAAATAAATTAAATTCTTTTAAAATTAATTTCTATTTAAATGATCTGATACAGGAAGAGATCAAAGCTGAATTAAATATATTAGACGTTTAATCTCTATATTAGAACTTGCACAATTGAGTAAGTGACTTTAAACATTACCGTACATTAAAAAATATGAAGACTCTTCAGCAGGCCTTATAGAATTCTGATCATCCCAACTAGTTGTGTTGACGAAGTTATCAAGTATTTCTATTATTGGAATTTTACTTCACAAATTAGAAATGAATAATAAATATCGGCGAAATGATTACACTCTTTGATTTCACGCAAAACAGTATTTTGAGCAAAGCAAATCAAATCCAGAGAAGATGGACATTATGATCGTATATTAATCAATTATTATTATGAATTTTGATGATTTAATGTTGATAAAAGCCACGCTTATTCAAATAAATATCAATCCTGATGAAGATAGAAAATTAGCTATTCAAACGTCGTAATGACATTACAAGTGCTTCATTTATTGTTCAACATTTACTTACACATCGATACAAAAGATTACTGGTTTATGAAAATAGAAAAATATTTCTTCAATAAGTCAATACACGAGAACATAAGTGTGGCGATCTAAAAGAAGTGGATAGACTAAAGTTTGAACAAAATAATATTCGACCATATTGAATAAATTTAATTTTTGATTATTGTTTTTATTGTCAAACCACAAAAGTAGCTTTCCGAGAAACGTTTGGTGTTGAATGACGAAGTTGTGAAACATCAAATACCTATTTTGCTAAAATTTCAAAATTACTTTTTCTGATTGCTTCGGATAAAATTAGTATGACTTATCTGATTTCGCAGTGATGTACTATGAGGAGAAAAATTTTCATGCTATGGATTACTATCAGCTTCATTCATAATTTCTGAAATATTCCAATATGGTCTTTCAAAAAAAGACTATTTGCAGGAATCTAAATTTATCACAAAATTGCATTAAAGACTCGGGTTGTAACGAACTGAGCGATAATAAAAGAAATAATCCACGATACACAGAGTAACCGGTTAAATCCCCTTTTTGCAGCAATGCCTCGGCACGCATTTCACGCGCTTTTAGCACTAAAATGCTTGGCAGCCGGCACCGAGCAAACAGATAAATCCTTATGCAAACACGGCGTAATGTTCACCTTAAGCGATGCACTGCTCGCTGAAAGCGCCGGCGAGGTCGGATGGGGCGGGGGAGGGGCGCGAGTCGTGGTACGGGGCAAAGTTGGCCGTTACCGCGCGAACCAAGGGGCCGCGGGGGGGGGGGAGGGGCGGTCCAGAGATAGAGCGAGCGGGCGCATCAAATTGTTGGGCGTTATGTGCAGCGGCGGCCGGCGTAATGGACCGGGGCGTCGGTCTGGCCACGCGCCGATAGCGGCCGAATGACCATTGCTGACGAGGGCCGCCGCCGCGCGCTGCGCCGAGAGCATTCCGAGCGATAATTATGTCCGCGAAATTCTGCCCGGGCGACGGGCGGGGGGGGGGCGCGGGGATGCGCGGGCCGATCTTCCCGCCGCCCCTGCTTGGTCAGCCTTTACTTAGGACCGGGCCAACCGCCCCGAAATATAACGACAGCTCGTTTACAAGCTACGTACACCCGAGCCGGCCATCTGTATCTGGCGTCGATCTTTCGCCCCTACATCCGACTCGGCTTTGGGTTGCATTACAGGGTGGCTCGATTAAGTGCCACTTGAC
The DNA here is from genome assembly GCA_018907035.1 of Sycobia sp. Sy_11. Lineage (NCBI taxonomy): Eukaryota > Metazoa > Arthropoda > Insecta > Hymenoptera > Epichrysomallidae > Sycobia > Sycobia sp. Sy_11. The sequence goes on along the minus strand of JACCIC010000018.1, from coordinate 3,894,814 downwards.
ATGGAGAATCGACGGTTGGAGAGAAGGGTTAGACTGTTGCTGTTTTAAGGAAATCATAAAGCTAAAATAATCATAAACCATACATCTGTAAAGATAAATCTGCAAAAGATGTTCCCCAACTATGGCATGGGCAACAAATCTAAATCTACGATTACGTTATATTACTAAAAATATTAAAAGAGTTAATACTTCATCTGATTTCTAAAAATCGAAAAATTGTTTACAGTTTAACCCTTGGCAAATCGCATGTTGTATTGTTGTGAATGCTTCTTCTGTTGTAAACGCTTTCGCTTCAGGTGTTCGCTACTTTTATTATTATATGAAAGATTATAGGAAAATTTTTTAATAATTTATGAAGATCTGACTGATGGTAATTACCTCTAAGGTAATCAGGTGACCCAATCGTTCGGGTAATCACGATAACACTCTCACGGGAAGCTGTATAATAAAATCCATTATTTTGTGGAAACTAAAGTCCACAATAAATATACAATCGCTGTTTGTGAAATCATCGTAATGGATGTTTTTCATTTTTACAACTTTAACTTTGTGTTTTCATACTAGAATTAGAGAATTCTAAAAAATCAGTAACTAAATTTTACTCAAAAACTGCTCTAACATTTGTTTAAATTAAGACTAATAACAATAATGAAGGTAGAAAGAAATTTTGTTTCAAGCGGTACCTATATTTTATTTTTACCATATTAAATTTATTATGCTCTAAAACTATTTTATTTTTAATATCGTTTACATCGTTTTTATCAAACGCATGAATAAATGCATTTCAAAATTCGAAAAATAGATAACTTTCATCTCATCACTATACTAATATTTTCTTATATTCTGGAAACTAATCACTTTGTGGAACATTTTGAACAGGAAATAATTAAATAAAATAAAAACACTTGGATAGCTTCAAAAAATAAAATATTATTATCCAGATCTTTTTCGGGTATCAGGCTGAACAACTCGAGTATTTTTATTACATCTACATATTTACTATAAACAATCGTTTATAGAATTTAGTACTACATAAAATGCCGTTTAAGTTTGAAAAATATTAGATAACGTTTATCTTACATAATCATAAATAAGAAATTTTTTATATTAACTTACGAGAGATGTTTAAAAAGTATGTTTTATTTTTTTCTCAGCACAGAGAAACTTACGTTTTGAATATGTCTCGTATAGCAAGCTCTTCAACTAAAGTGTCATTACATTAATTTATTTATATAATATTAAATTTTTTAAGTACTAACTAAAAATTATTAACTTTTGGCATTTAAAATAAACGTATTAACACAATAAATTAATTACAAGATAGAAAAATTCATAAGAATGATCCTTTGTTGAAGGTAGCCAAATTTAGAAATAGCAAACTACAAACTTTCCTACATTCTCGAGCTTTGTATTTTAAACAAAATAACTACAATTTCAATTTTAACATTTTAAATAACTTCACATAATTCGAAATATCGTATGAAAAGTTATTAATATTATCTTTGTACAATAAAAATTTCTTTGAACATTCTTCTATTTAATCGGACATTGAAATGAACATAAAAATCTGAAATATTTCTTCGTAACAAAAGCCTATCTTAAAGTTAGGCCTTTTCATTTTTTAAAACAATCAGTGCCTTTGATTCAGAAAACGAATGTAACCGCATGCCTTCTCCGCCTTCTCTTCACAAAGCAATGGCCGTGAATAATATTCTGCGCCAAGTATATCTTCCTCTCTCACCCGTTTGCCCGGTCTCCCATTCTCCTTCTCTCTCGCAAGAATGCTAATTAAATCATTATTAAAACCGCCTCTCGTGAAACACCTCAGAAATTCGATTGTTCAACTGTGTAACTATTTTAATCAGCCAGAAAGAGATTTACGATTTCATTTCCGAACGGTAAAATTGCTCTTTACAAGCGCCATTTATTGTTTTAATTTTGTTTTCGTTTTATGCATAAACAAAAGCGAAGCCATCTGAAAAAGAACCTACAGCGCATTAAAATTAAACGCATCGAGCTCCGAGCGACGATCATCCGAGAACGAATTCCCGCTGTCGCGGCATTCGTCGGCGCAGTCGAAAAGCTGGGCGCGCGCGTGCTCGCGCGAACTCGATCCCTTCCCTAAAAGGCAAGCGAGAAACAAACGAGCGCCCGGCCACAAAAAGCGAGAACAAAGCGCGACGCGCATCGAGTTTCCCTCGAAAGCCGCAAAACCGGGAAAAAGGCCAGCGCTGTCGCCGATAAAGCTTCGGCGGCCGCCCGAATCATTGTGCCCCGCGCCCAGGGCGCGTTTTGTCTCCTTGCGTCGGGCGGACGACTGAATGGAGCCGCCCCTTATCGTTCGCCGAGTCCGTCATCGCCGTCGTCGCCGTCCATTGTGCCACGTAGGAGGGACGGAGACGGAGAGCGCGGCCGGAAGCGCGGACTGTCGGCACGGACCGGTCTCGAGCTTCGAAATTCACGCGCATAAATGATGGAGAGCCGCGCTCTAGCCCTTTCAGCCCTTCTCACCGCCCACCCGTCCTTTTCGACTCCTGCCGAAACAGAGGCCGCGACTCTCTTGACTTTTCTCCCGCTGCTCGGTATTGTTTTACACTTCAGAACTGTAGAACGACGCCTCCTGTCAAAGCGTGCGAATCTATCATGCGCCGCGCAAACTCCGTCCGCGATGACAATTACAAATTTGAACGAACGAGGAGATAACCTTTTTTAGAAATTTTATGTAATATATGTACATGGGATATCGAATCGTGCACTCACAAATGCGACATAATTTATATCAAATCGAATATTTTTATATTGTGAATTGATGTTTCACTTTATTTAGAAATTGCATTCAAATGGTTATAAAAAATTTTTTTTGAAACTTTCGCTTTGTAATAACCTTAAACGTTTTGCTGTTTGTTTTTCTAGTAATGACTCATTGTTTACTGCTATATACAGATTATTCTTATCGTAAAGAAAGATCGTCGCATTTGAATCCATGAAACTGAAATAGTACAAAATAGTATTTCCACATATTGGAAAACCTAAATAATGAAATAAAGGTAATATCCGAAACATATATTTGATTATGATTTATTACGACAGTAGTACTTAGATAGTGAAATTGTCTCTTGTTATAAAGTATAATTTGCATAAAATTAACATTTTCAAATTCATGATAATAATAGATAATTTTATTTTTGCCATTCTATATATATATATATATATATATATATATATATATATATATATATATATATATAACAGTGGAACATACAACACAATAAATAAATCGACACTAACAATTAAATTTACAAGCAAACGCTGAGACGTTCTAAGTCAATCTAATGAAAATTTTAATATTGACAATGTAAAAGTTAATATGTCAAATAATTACATAAACATAACAAATCAAGTACCAATTAAAATTTCGGTCCAGAATGTATTATAGAAATGGGATTATGTCTGAATTAATTTTGCCAAGGAATAGCGTGTCTTCTTTTTTATTAACTGGGTGACTGATATTACGTGGTATAAAAAGCATTAAAAAGCATATATTAGAAAGCAAAATATATTCAGACATAATCCCATTTCTATAATGCATTCTGATCGAAATTTTAATTGGTACTTGAATTGTTATGTTTATGTAATTATTTTACATATTAACTTTTACATTGTCAATATTACAAAGGTCATTAATTTGACTTAGAACGTCCCAGTGTTTGCTTGTAAATTTAATTGTAAGTGTCGATTTATTTATTGTGTTGTATGTTTCACCGTGATATCATTTTGATATGTAATTATTAGTATATTTTTTTATTAAAACACATAATTAGGTCGACGATACTTGTCGACGAAACGTCGTAAAATAAAAACAAATAGAGTTTTTTTGGTTAATTACAATTAGCGTAATTAAATTATACTGGTCGGTTTTGTTAGATTTTCGTAAATAAAAAATTTAATTTCACCCTTCATCTTACTGACGAGCCCAGCAGGTGCTCCACTCCAGAACGGAATGTACAAAACTTGTTTTCTGTTCATTTCAATTCTGTTATACCTTTAATTTATTATTTCACATACATTTTTCTTGCATATACCTTATAAAATAATTTCATTATATTTGGCTTAATCGTCTAGAAGACATTTGTCAATTTTAAAGCTTTGTTTTGTAAAACTATTCAAAGAATATGTTAAAATTTAATTTATTACATAAATCTATGGATACATAAATCATTGGATCATAAATTATATTTGAGGCAGTTTAAATTTATTGAAAATTTTTTCTTGTACACATATTTCTTAACTCCGTTCTGCATTACATTTTTTATATCTGATACGCGCTTTTTATAAGACTACGTATTTGGTCATTGGTATTGGCTGCGCCAATTCGCTGTTTAAAAGTGTTTAAGACAAGAAGGGCTTCAACAGCTTTCAAGAGTAATATGTGTAAGCTTAATAAGTGTAATCTCCCAGTCTATAGTTCAATATGATCACAAGCAAGTAAAATAACTGTATAAAGAGCAGTCTATAAGCACTCTGAAACATCGCTCCAGAGCTCGGGGGCATGCCTTACTTATAGTTTTCAGTGTCCAAATTTGATTGCGGGTAGAAGACTAAAGCATAAAAGGCCAATCCTTATCCATAGTATCAGAAATTGTGTATATATATATATATATATATATATATATATATATATAATATAATATATATATATATATAATATAATATATATATAATTAACATTTCGTGGTCTGCTTCAGTAAAGCAAAACTGAATACCATTTCTTAAGCACATAAGACTTGAAACATACTTTTATAACGTAAGTGGCACGAATAGACATCAATCAGTAAAAATCCATTTTTATACATACTGAATGGTTTCTGCTACTATTAAATTTTGATTAATGCACTGATCACAACAATATATAGTAGATAATGGTTCGGTAGAGTTGAAAACTCGTGTTACTTTGAGATAATTTTTTGATTAAATGAATCTGAATCGATGGAATTCAAACAGAATTTAATGCAAGACATACATTAAGATTGCGCTCAGCAAGTCATTTTTCTCATGGCACGGAGTCCTCTGAGAAGGACACATCTGCGTAACACAGAATATGGTTGGACGTTAGACATACCTACTTCAGGAATCATCTATTTAGAGGTTAAGAATGAATTTAAATTAATTTAAAAAAAAAAAAGCACACTGTAAACACTCGTCCAAGTTCAGGCAACAAGATCGATTCGCTTCATTTACTCATCGCGGTCCCATTAATCTTGTACGGGGAGGGGCGGAGATTAAAGGAGCGGCGGCGGCAGCGGCATCAATCCGAGAGCCCACGGAGGCAGGGGGCCCGGCCGCGCGGCCGGCTGACCGCCGGCCTGATTTACACGCGGCGCGGCCGAGCACCGGGCGAGAAAGTAGCGGGCGGGCCGACGGCGCGCGCTGGACGGCGGACGCCGCTGCGGTCGGCTGAGGGATGTGCGGCGAGGCGCGCGATCGGGCCACCCGCCCGGTCAGCGACGCGAGAGGCGCTACGTAAGGCGCGGCGGCGAGGCGACGGGATAAGTCGGCATTTTCTCGGTTACGGCAGTACTGCCCGACTGCTTGTATCGCTCTATCGCCAGGGGACGGAAAAGGGGTCGAGGCTGACGCGACTCTACGTATTCTTGCTGGTCAAGCTGCACCGGACGCACGGGGGCGCCACTGCATCAAAACCTCATTAAACCCACTAGTATTGCATGTTATATTTCACTGCCAAAGACTGACGCAGAAGCTTGAACTATGTGTATTCTTATGATATACTTTATAAGAAACTAAATCATATTTATTTCAAGCCTGTGAAACTAATATAGTCATTAAGTCTACAAAGTATTATAGGAAAAATTTGATCTTAAGAAAATCGGGAAATTATATTTTGATGTTACTTTTTGAAAACATGTCCTGTGGAACAAGACTATCTCTAACAACCAAATATAATATTCAAAATTTTTTACTTTATATCACGGTATAAACTTGCCATTTCAACGCAACTTTTGAAAAGAGCGCAGTATGGAATGCAGACCTCCAAACACGGCTCTTTGCTGATTTCTCTAAAATTTATCAGATACGCGTGCGGGCGCTAAAGTACGAACGAGAAATATTTTCGTTCACATTCAAAATTGCGATTGATTTCGACATAAAGACTTGATATTTCTGATTAGTGCCGCATTCGGATTAGTTAACCGATACGATTTGTCTTCTACAAAATTTCGTCCGACACCGTTACTTTCCCCTCTCGCCGTTAATCCCGGCAATTCTTAAGTGGCAAAGTCCTCGGAAAGTCGTCGATTCGTTAAGCTCCGGAAAAACAAGCCCGAACTTTCGCCGCGAGCGATTAAACTCGAACCGCGCGATGCCATTCCCAATGAGCGGGGCATCTAGTTCAGGCTACACACGTACGTGTGCACGGAGAATCGATTGTTAAGTCCAAAGAGAAAAAGACAGAGGGAGGGGGGAGGAAGGGAGAAAGACAGACTAGGCTGCCAGGGACACTTACAAATTAGCCAATCAAGACTCTGATCCCCCTATGCTTCCCAATCAACCCGCATCCCACCGTCGCTCTCTCTCTCTCTCTCTCTCTCTCTCTCTCTTCTTCTCTTTCTCTCTCGTAAATACTTTAATCCATCCATTAATCCAGCAAGATAAAACTTTCCATGGCAGCCCTTTTGGCGCTGGCATCGTCGCTGCCACAGCTGTCTGTCTCTTTCTCTCTCATTCTACATACTCTCTCTCTCTCTCTCTCTCTATCTATCTATCTATCTCTCTCCACCCGAGCCGAGAGAAGAATCGCGAACGCAGAACAGGAAGCGTTATCCGGACGCGTCCCCATTCGGTGCGTTAATCGCCCCGCACGCGCATATCGCTCAGCGAGGAATTCTGATAAGAGCTAGGAAACCCGTACGCCAACGCGCGCGTATGAGAACCCGTCAGTTGGTTGCTTTTGTGCGCTGGGACGAAGATAGGGACGGGGCGAGAGAGAGAGAGAGAGAGAGAGAGAGAAAGACAGAGAGACAGAGAGAAAGAGACTCCCCGATGATAGTCGTTATTTCCTCGGAAAAATGGGAATTTTCCACTCTCAGTAAGTGTAAGCTGAATTTTGAAGCTTCGTGGTTTTTAATATGTAAACAAACCAAACACTGAATTTTGTTCAGCAGACAACATTTTCTTTTTTTAATATAAAGTATCTAACATTTTTGTTCACTTTTAAGCTTCGACAATTTTCGTTATTATTATAAAAAAAAATACACTCAAAAAATTATTATAATAACCTGTGATTTTATTTTATACAGATATACCGTAAAGTTATAAAAATACTTTGTCAATTTTTATATTAAATAATTTTAAAAATAAATATTTCATCCTGCGTAATTCTGCCTATATTACAAAAATTTTATTTTTACCTTCATGCGTGTCGTATAGCAGCCTCGCCCCGCATTACAAATTAAAAATGAATTTAAAATTTATAAGTATACATAATTAATATTTATTACACATAATAAATAACTCCCCTCTGCGGGTATAAAAGAACGAATGGATTAATAAAAATCTGACGACCCTCTCCTGCCTTTCACCGACCAGAAATGTTACCGTCGCGAAAGTATTTCGCGGCGCGAACGTCCACAGAAGCCCTTAGAATTGCCGAGGACAAAGCCGGCATTTTTCCGGTTGCCGGACCTTCGTCAACCGTTCCCGTACGAACTATTACTTACCTCCTCCCCCTTACAAAAAACAAAACAAAAAAAGCGAGAAAAAAAAACAAAAAGGGAGGAAAAACAAAGTCACCCCCAGAAGCAGAATATACACAAAAGTTGGCGCACGCGCTCTAATTTATTTCTCGACGGCGTTCGCGTCGAGAGGGAGAGAGAGAGAGAGAGAGAGAGAGAGAGAGACGTGCGCGCGGTCGCGTTTACACGGCCGTTCCGCGCGCCGCGCCACCGATTCTTTCACTCCACCTCCTCCTTCACCCCGCTCGTCGACCGACCCGCTGCGGGACGACGCCCGGCCAGATATACGAAATGTTGAGCAAACAACAATAAATATATTTCGCGCGAGCGCGCTCGGGGGCCACACATGTGGAAAGAATGAGCAGGAGCGGAGGTGGAGGAGGAGGAGGAGGTGGCCGTCGGGGAGAGGCAGGTCATGCGGGCCGGCAACTTCCGAGCGAGCACGTACGAGCATAGCTTAGCCGTAATCTGACTACACGCCGCCGCTGCCACCCCTATTTCAAGCGACCCCCGAGGATACGGAGCGCCGTCCGGACAGAACGCGGTAGCGCGCCCTACTGCTGCCCACTTCCATATCTCGCGCTCCTCCGCCCCCCCCCTCCCCCGCCCACCTTGTCGCGGCCAATAAAGCATCCGTTTCGTTCTTTTTCTCGATCGTTTAGCCGCGTCGATCGCGGTAAATTCGTCGAATTCAAGCAATGAGCTTGCACAGTCAGAGTTTCTATTTAATACACGAGAGCTTTTCTTTATGTAAAAAATGAATGGAGTAGGAGCTGTATAGGTTTGAAGATAGTAGACTGAGAACTTATTTGGAGGCTCTTTTCGACAAATTCATTTTACGGAAATATAATAACATATAAGAGATCAAATTAATTTTTATAAGTACCTAATATTTTACAAAAATTTTGTTCTTTTGTTTTTTAATGATTTGATTTACTTTTTTAATATTAAAGAAAACTCCCCGTAAAAATTAACAACTTATTCCGTACGATTTGGCAAATTATAGCTAACCAAAAAATAAAAGATAAAAATATTATTGATTTGTAAGCTATAAGAACTAGGTGTAAATAATTTTGTAAAGACTGTCGGATTTTGAAAAATATTAGTTGTATTTTTTTCATAGAATGACGCTGTAAATTGCAAAGTAAGGGTTAAAAATTTTTGTTTCGAACTACTTATATCCTTGGAAATATAGAAAATAATAAATCAAGAACGTTTATCCGATATTTTTCTAAATATACTCTAGTACCGCCATGGTTAGTTAAAAATAACCTTATTTATCTAGCGCCATATTGAAGAAAATGACAAGCTTATGTGGCTTTGAACTTTATTATCATTAATGATATTATATTAATTCAAATTATATTAATTATCAACTTATCTACACTGAAAAGGAAAATTAAATTAAAAATTATAATTTATATACTTATTTATTTTAATTTTTTTACATAAATAGTATTTTCAATTATGACATTTATTACTTGATTCAAGAAAAAAGTTATTTCACTCCAAGAAACCATGTGATTTAAGAAAATATTTTATTCATTGAATGAATTATCTATGACGACCCAATAAATCTTCATTTGAATTGAAACTTTTTTTGAGCTAATTTTCGTTGAATGCTAACTAATTAATGTGAGAAATTACTATTAAAAAAGAAACTTAAAGATTCATTATTAGAATAGAAGAAAGCCGATGATTGATAAAAATTTTCTTGCAGGAGACCACCTGGATAGCATTTACCTGTAAAATATATTTTTATATTAAATATAAAAGTATCAAGTAATACTTAGACATTATCGTCTTCCCTTTATTAGAATTTAATACTGAGTAGTATACATGCTATACCTTCAACAAGTTGGAAAAATCTGTTAGGTATGTGATTTTACCTGGATGTATAAATCAAGTGTATATGAACTAATGGTTAACGATCGCATTACCTTCTTCTGCTATAATGTATTTCAGAATTTCAAATATATTATCTGTATGAAGTACACGATTTTATTTATAAAAATGCATGTTAAACGAACTTCGTCCTTTGATCAGAGTTTTATTAATCTAAGCTATAATTTTGTGATATAATTTCGTAATATAATAAATTACGAAATATTTTAGATGAATTTTGTGTACAAATTTCATATAAAATATTTGAATAAAGTTTTAAGGATTATAGTTTATGATAAACTAAAAGCACATCAAAGTTGTCTTCATCAAAGTTTTTTTAAAGTTTATTATTCTATTTTTAATATGACAAATATCAAAATTAAATTAATTTCTTCTAATATCTTTCGAATACTTAAAACATTCATAAGCTAAATGTTACTTGCTATTAAGAATCACAACACATGTGATACATATATACGTTAATCTTAACTAACGTATGTTAAACCAATACATTATTACTGAAACTTACTCTTATTCATAAGAAAATTTGTTACAGTTAAATAATTAAAAGTATTGAAGTTGCAATGCATGAAAAAGTTTTGATATGTTGATACATAACATAGTAGAACTAAAAAAATGTTTATATGAGAATCAGGCTTTTAAATTTATAATAACTATAAACTCTTAATTATACAACGCTATTGCACCACTTGACAAAATTCACAATGAATATTTGTTTAATTTTCAAACTTCTGTTATAAAAAATTTGATGTAGATTTTTTGTTAAAACGTAAATCGTCACCGTACGAAATAATATTTAATAAATAAGACGCATGAATGTATTCAAACAGACCCAAGGTATTAATGAAATATTTAATCAGCGTTAAATAACTCAAAGCGTAATTAAAAGCAGGCGGAGAAAAGGAAATCCATTAAAAAAGACTGAACTTTCTAGTGCGTTAGTCAGCGTTGTCGTCGAGCGCGATAAGTCACTCGTTCCTTTCTTCGGCTCTCCCTCCGCTGCGCCGACACCGCAAGCAAAGCCTCCTTCGTCCTGCTTTTCATTTTTATGCCCCCCCCCTCTCCCGCCCCCACCTTTGTCCCTCTATCTCTTTAGATTTTTTTCCGGCCGCGCGCTATCTCGGGGCGGCGAAATGCAAAAACCCGAAAGGGTTCGCGTCGACGACGCGTCCCCCCCCCTTGCCGTCGTCACCTGACGAAAGAATCCGGCGACCTGACCGGAATTTCATTAGCCGACGGCCGGGCCATTATGCGGAACCGAGCCCGCAGCGCGCAAAAGAGGATGAACACGTTCACCTTAACTTTTATCTTTTCCCTGCGCGGCACTTGCGCGCGCGAGCCCTTAGGTACCCGAGTAAATAAACATTTTTCAAAGCAAACGTTGTTCTCCGTGCCAGGGGGCGAAAAGCCTCCTCGAATTATTCGGCCAATTAGCTGCTGGGCGGCTCGGATCGTTCAAATATTTACAGGATTCTCTACTAATGAACTTTTTTTTAATCAGTCAAGTAACATTTTTTTATTCATAATTGACGTTGAAATTTTTGAATGACAAAATGAAGAAAGGAAAAATATCAATTTAACATGCATCTAATATTATTTATTCTGGGATTGAAATACAATCTTAAACTGAGATATTTTTCTAATGAGTATTGAGACTTTATTACCGTTCTAGAGGCCAGTGCACTGACGCGTATTTTTTTGCTGTAAACATTATTACTTACTTATTTTATTGGAATGAAAGTTAATAATATTTACGTATATTTGTTGCAGTTAATAAGCATAACGAATGACACATAATCAAAATGAATTACATAATTGAAAATAACATAACTATTGTATATTAAACTTATTATTCGATATTAAAATGAATATAAAGAAGATGTCATGCCATGTTCACAATTTTTGATTAATGCGCAAAATTTTTTCAACCTTAGGGCGCTTACGGCGTTGCCAGAGAATGTTAAGTTACGTTATGTGATCATAACACGGTACCATAATCACAACATCCAATTCAAATCGCGATTTTAACTAGATTTATATCCTCTTGGTATGAAATAAGGTACGACGATTACGTCAAAGTCGATTTATATCTTCGGAAAGTTTTTTCTTGTTCCCAAAGAGTGTCAGCTGTCTCCACACTTGAAACGTCAACTGTCACGAGCTTGTCGAAATTCACTATTCCATATATTTACGAGGAATGAAATATCGAGGTGATCATGAAAAGTATGACCAGAAGCCGTTTGTTTAAATAACGTACCGCATAAAAGTAATTATTAATTGTGTCGAGTTAAAAGGACTTCCGTACTCGCTAGACCAACTTTGTGCCCCGAATGAAATACAATTTTCGTACGCATGAACCCCGACGTAATAAGCTAGCGCTTATCGCCCCTTGCATCTATAACCACCCCGCCCGACCACCCCATAAACATAGTCATATAGCGCCCGGAAAGAATTGCCGCAATTAAAAGGAAGTTATCAGAGCGCCATGCGCCCGCGGCCGGTACCCCCCCCCCCCCTCCGCCGGGGAGCTGACCCGAGCTTTTTAATCGACGGAGCGGCGAGCCCGATGCGCGTCTCCACTAATGAGCCCGGAGCAGGAGTCCGCGCATACGCACAGGTGGACGCGCTGAAAAAGAGAGAAGGAAAGGCCGGGAAGTGGATCGAGCCGAGGGTCCGAAACACAGAGAGGGAGGGGACGACATAGCGGTGCGCGCGCGCTCGCGAATCGAGAAACAACAATGCGTGCGCGCGGCAACACACACATACATAAACGCGCATGCACGCACAGTACACACACAGATCGAGAGATAGACGCACACGCACACGAGCCGGGGACGATGTAATTTAATGTGCAAAGGGAATATTTCGCATGAAATAAATCTCGGCTAACTGCCCGCGCGCTCCCGTAGACCTCCCCCCCCCAACCCCCTCCTTCCCCACCCGCTAATGGGAGCGCGGAGCCCGGGTCGGGGAGGGCGGGAGGGGGCGTTGGGAAAGGGGTAATTTAAGGGATGTTTTAAGCTGGCGCACGTGAGGCAAAAACTTGATGCGTTATACCCGCGATCGCATGCACGAACATTCGTATATATGAGCTGCCGCGTAATTAGACATTAGCATTCCGAATGAGAGTTGAAGCCGGCCACCTGAGAGAGAGGGAGAGAGAGAGAGAGAGAGAGAGAGAGCGGGAAGAGGGGGTGAGGGGTGAAAGACCGAGAGGGCGAGTCTTTTGCGCTTAATCTTGGCGGCAGCCGCACCTCTGATAATGCTAACGGGAGAGTCGTCGGGCATTTTAAAGTCTTATTCCTCAGATAATTGCCGGAAGAGCGTTCGCTCGTACAATTAATGCGTGCGCCTGGTGTGCCGTAATTCTCTTGTATGTCGGATAGATTTTTTTCTCGGCTCGAGAGAATTTCTTGGAATTTGATACAGGCTTTACGGGCTTTTCATACCTGGAAGTTCTTATAAAAATTGACTAATGAAATACGAGTACAGTCATAACTCGTATAAGACAATAGTAAAAATCTATTTTTCGATGGGATTTCTTAAATGATGAAAGCACATTAGAAGTACTGAATTACTATTAGAATTTCTTATCTTGCATTCTAATTCATTTTTTTTTTCATAAAGCTTACTTTAATTTTTTTTTACATTTTAACATATTTATTGCAAATCGGTCATTGATTGAAGTGGCAATAGTATCAAATATATTTTTTTATCTGATTTGCGACTCTTAATTACACCTTGCCATTATATTACTAAAAACAACAATTTAAGTATTAATTAATTTTTGAACGTAATTATTTGTTATTTTCAATTTATTTATGAAAATATAAATGATTATCGCAATAATGTATTATTTCTTTAATACAGACTTTTGAATTTTGGAGGAAAGTCCTTATCAAGACTATGTTACCAATATATGCGAATGAGATTTTTTCATTTCGATACAGGAATTTATCTATACATTAGTTACCAGAATTTGAATTATTCTACAATTGGTCGACTTACTTGTTAACTATTTAATTTATTATAATAATCTAATTTTACATTAACACATTCTACAAGTTAAATTTAATCAGGACCTTTATAGAAAGTAGAAATATCAATCCTATGTATATAGATCATTTTCATAAATTTATCTTGCATAAGATGCATTTTGCTGAAATTCTATAGGAAATTAAATCATGAATATTAATTATTTAATTTATTTTTTTCAACGGTGCATTCTTACCATTGGCAATTATTCTTCTACTGAACTTAGACGCTTAAGTCTATACGTCGCTCGTGCAAAAACGCAAAAATATTCTAACACCAGCAGTCCCGATCGATTAATTTCTCCTCCATATTCAAGAACCGGCGAAATCCCCTTGCCAGGCGACAACGGCAAATCCAAAATCTCCAATAGACACTAGGCTCGTTATCAGAAATTCTCCCGCCCCCCGGCCCTTCAACCCCCTCCCTCTCCATCCGCGCCGGTGGAAATTTGCGATTCAACGAGAGCGCGAGGCGAAGTGGGGCTACCGTGTAGAAATGCGCAAACCGTACGGTCGAGGGGAGGAGGGCAGGGAAGATAGAGAAAAGAACGCGGAAAAGGAGAAAGAGGCGAGGGAGGCTGATATTACGGGGGTGGGGGAGGAGGAGGCGGAAGAGGATGGGCGATCTGCAGAATTTAAACAGTCCCCGGGGATAAGGCGGAGAGAAGAGCGCGCGGATTACGTCGGGGCGCGCACCGGTTACCTCCTTCCTGCGGGATAAAACAAAACACTGGCCCCCGAGTATATTAATGCCGGGCTTAATGTGCCCCGGCTAATTAATGGACCGACTAGTCTCTAGCTCTTCTTTCCCTCCCCGCCGCCTCTGTCGCTTTCCCAGCCCCCCCCCACGCCCCTTCCACGAGCGCCGCGTTGTACCCCACGCTCTTTCTTTACTTTTATCGTCTACGTCACGCGTTCTCGGTTTTTCGCTTCTTCTTTACCTGTTTCACACGGCGATAAATCTCAAAAATTTATGTATCTCCAAGAATTACGATTTTTGCATATAATCGTCCACTGTTATACGGTAGCAATGGTAGTCTAGGTCTTGCTAGATTAGAAAGAAATTGGCTAGAGATGATAATAAATCTGCTTAATAGAAGTGTGAAGTAACATCAATATCTGGATAGAAAAGAAAGAAATTTCAACAATACCAATGCAGCTTTTGACAAATATCCTTTATATAACATTTTGTTCCGAGAGTTGTGAATAATTATAGTTTCGATACTACGATTCATTTTTAGAATCTTATTTACCGTATGAAACAGTTATTCTTGCAAGTTTTAAAATAATATAAATTTGTATAGAATTTTTAATAAGCGAATGAGGTTTAGGGTGCGGGCAAAGTATTCCAAACCGTCGAAATGAATTATTTTTGTAATAAATGCATCTACTGGGAATTTATTTTCTATATCCCTGATACATCGTAATTATTTATTATTTTATGAAGTTAATTAAAGCTTTCGGGCCAGTTTATGGCCAACCCAATAAACTGACGCGATAAGAGCTCAGAGCTTCCGATCAAATGGGGTTATAGGCATATATAACGGAACAATAAACGTACATACTTAAATCTTGTAAAAAACAAAAAATAAAATTATAAATAGCCACGTGACGCAGGGAGCGTGAATTCGAGTGAACAAGGAAAATTGGCATTTCTGCCAACGTTGCTCTCTATCACATCCCGCTTGAATCGCGGTTCGCAGTGTCCCCGCAGTATTCTCATTCTCTTCCCTTTGGCCCCCGGATGCCCCTCACATCCCGATGTAACGGGCGCGGCAACCTTCGCGACTTTGCGCTCCCGCGTAGAGAGCGGCGACGCGGCAGGGGGCGAGGGGCGCCGCCTCGTTTTGCATACGCGTGCCCGTTCTGCCCCGTCTCGGGCTCGCCCCGGGAAAAGCACGAGATAACGGAACTGCCGGGGAGAATTAAGGACAAAAGCCGCTGAAATGGAAACCACGTTTGAGCCTCTTTCTCTCGATCCGGCGCGGCGAGGCGCGGGCGGCGAGGAGGCCCGGAGATAGAGAGCCCCCGAGTCTTTGAATTTGCGTGCGCGAAAGCGCGGGGCTTGAATGGCCCGCCGCCGCCGCCGTTGCTGCTTTTCCGCGGTAAAATTAGCCGGTCAATTAGCGGATAGCGGTGGACGAGGGAGGGAGAAAAGGGCAGAGCGAGGAGCGGAGAAAGAGGGAATCGGGGCGAGAGAAAAAGGGAATAGAGACAGCGGAGCGATAAGGATGGTCTGGAGGGAATTTACCGCTTTTGTTTCGGAAAACATGATGACCTTACGCTACGCTGCATTGAAATGAGCGGAGGAAAGACAATTTTCTGGCCGATTAATTTAAAGTATAGAATTGAAAATTTTTTACGAAAACCCTCTTGTGGTTATAAAAGTAAAGCATTCCCTGTGATGTTTTTTTTTTATTTTAATTAAGCAGTCCTAACACTTCTGGAAATTATTTATTTAAAATAAAACTTAATTTATATAGCTCTGCTCTCGAAAGCACGAACACGGCGTAATTTTGTTGCTTTCGTTGTATGAATACGATAAAACGTATAAACATCAATTGATGTAAAAGTTATTTTTTGCTTTCTAAAATGATTTCTCCCTCGGAGGTAAATTGTTTCATGAGATAAGTAATCGACGTACACGATCGTATTCAGACATGCAATTTCTAATGTTCAGAGTCGTAATGAAATCAGTATAAAAATATTACATCCGTTAATATTGAAAGCCATGAAGCTATGTATAAACGCCAAAAAACAGTTCCTCATAGTATCTCGATAAACCGAAATTATTTAATATAGTTGAATTGTATTAATATTTATAACGAGTTATACTGATTGTATTTACTACTATATGGCTTCTAACAATAAATATCCTCCCTCGGATTCAGCTTCAGAAAAATATGATTTCCCACAGCTGTTTTGTGCGTGCACAATGCTATTTGTTCTCGCAAGAGTGGAAAAAACATTATTTCACTCCGTGAATCATCTCCGTCAATCAAAGGAAGAATCAAGGAAATAATATTACTTTTTCTCCCTTGATAAGAAAATAGAAAGACTGAAGAAGGATGCACTATAGAAAATTATAATTTGTTTTCGGTTTTCGACTAAGACAATGTCTGAATATAAAATGAGCTATACTTTTTATTTGACATTTTTACAAAAATTATTATTAACAATTATAATATGTGCAAAATGTTAATAATAAAAAAAACTATTTTCTTTTAAAATCATACTCAAATGGTATTCAACTTTTTCTCCCCTTGTTTTCTCGTCTTTCGACCATAGATATCCAAGGAGTATTCGTTATATTTAGTTAAAATACTCTTATGTTCTATATTTATACTATCATCAGGGAAGAACAGATGCTTGCAGTATAAACTATCCTATTACGAATTAAAGCATCGTTAAAGCCTTACTTGAATACTGTTTATAGCTTCTAAGCCACGAACGCATCTGTCCAATACGCAATGTAGCAGTAAATGGATTAGTTTATTTATTATGTAGTTAACAATAAATAATCATTATTGTTAAAGTACTTTAGTCATATTTTTACTTTTAAAGAATTTTTAAATACTTCTATAATATTTATCGGGTTGAAGAATGTTTTATTTTATTTTGACAATAAGGACGTCCAACAAAAATTCTTCAAATTAACATTATCACACTCTATACTCCACAATAGTTAAATATTTATTGTTTTAAAATTATTCGATTTTTATTATTATTCTATTTTAGTTTTCTTTTAGCAATATATTATAAATAAATTAGTCGTTTTAAGTTAATTTTTGCCAACTTGATTGGTATAGGGTACTGGGACTCCCCTAACCCCCGGGCAAAATCTCCACCTCCTGTACAGCCACAACTACTCATCTATTCTTTTTATACAATCTATCCGCTTGTAATTTTCTGATTGTACAATCGGTTGAGATCTCCAGCGATGATTTCGTGGCTTAGCCCATATTACTTTCTACGCTTTCAGTGCTCATAATAGGTTGAGTTTCAATCATCGATAACAATTCGCAAGAAAATACAATTTCTTTTCTGTCGTTGAAACAGCACTTTGCACGTAACAAACGTTTCTCGATCTTGCTTAGCTTCAACTCATGTGGGATGCAAGATTCTTATTGCTTGATTCTTGGAATCGTACTCGACTTTTCGCTCACAGTTGATAAGTCAACTTTCAACGACGTGCACAATAATTTAACTGTTTGAAATGAATTTTTATCAATTAATATCCGCGATTCGCTGCTGCAAAGTCGTTTGGCCTACCAGGTTGCTCCTTGCCATGCGATGACTTTAGCTGCACTTTCGTCCACGTTCATAGAATGAATAAAAACTCCTCGAAGAAACACTGTATTTCTTTGGTACAAATTTTAACCTATTTAATCACTTATAAATTCACAATTTGTAGAAATATCTGATAGCCGTTAACAATGTATACATTACTCTACGTACGAAGGAATAGTGTACTATTTTTATATATATTGTGTACCGTTTTGTAAAAAGTTTTGTAAAAAGATACGGAATAACCTCAGCATTTAAAAAATATTCAATAGTTTTTAAAGAAAATATTAAATTTAAATTAAACTAAATTTTATTTCCAAATAGTGACTAATTCAAAGTTTAAGACAATAGCTTTAAAAAAATCAGGTTTCAAACAGACAAAAATGATGCTTTATACATATGCTTTAAAGACAGAGAAGACGATTTATAAATTTTTACATCGTATCCTTCTCCGTTCTTTTGATTAAAATTGCACTTGCTGTAATTGGCGGGCAAAGCGAGCAAATTTGTTCGTAACAATAGGCACTCATGAAACTCTATATAGTATGAAATCATATTTTTCTATTTTTATTAAAACCAGAATTTTAGCAGAGAGTATAGTATATTAATGTTAGGTTCAGTAAATAGGTTATAATATAGTATATTACTATCAGGGTAAGTTTCAGTATAATACTTGATAATTGAATAAGATGATTGATAAGATAATTGAATAATTAAAAGTGTTATCAAATAAATTTATATTTTTATGAAACACTAATGTGCCGCGCATTCAATAACTGCCTTTATTTGAATAAATAGTATATGATATTCGGATATAGGTAAGGCAAAAATTTTAATGGTAACATACAAACAGTAATTCTTTCAGTTTATTTAAAAGTCCTTATAATGTCAATTTATGTTTTTCAAAAAATTATTTCTATTGTATTTCTTATAAAGTAAATCTTTTATTTAGCTTAATCGCGTTCGATATATCGTCGATATTTGATATCGCAAAATGTGAAACGATTCATGTGTTCTTTCAATTATATGTTGCTCTCAAGATTATATTTTAATTATTTATCTAAGTTTCACCATCTAAGTGTCATAGCTCAATTTAATATATGATTTATTTACAGGCGTTTGTCAACTATGATAAATATGCTCGTCTGAAAATGACTACTTTGCTCTCGTGTATCACAAGATACTGTTTCATATCTAAAGCATTTTAGAAGTTTTGCTAGGTAATTCTTTCTTCCTGACCGGACAAATAACTAATTATTTAATTATATTGTTGGCGTATTTTCTTATGTAATTTGATTTGAAACATAACAAATACTATGTACCACTGGTCCATTTGTTAAAAAAAAAAATGAAATCATAGCAAGATAGTCAATGTACAACATTAAACAATTCTAGAAAATAATGATTGCAATATTAAAAATGGTTACCAACCAATAGAGTAAATAACCTTCTTTTACAAACAAGATATCATTAAAAAATGTTAGTGATATAGACTAATTTTTTAATTGAAAAGATTGAAAATAATTGATTTGAATATAATTGTTACTATTTTTTAACATTAGAATGGCATTTTACTGTATTTTAATATTTTTATCATCAATCTTTTGTCAATTTACTGTAGTTTACTTTTTGTTATCATCAAACGCGCTCGATTTCTTTTTTCAATACCTTAAGCATAAGTATTACACGCTGACATGCAAAAAAATTAATAAACTTGAGTTTCTTAGCCACTGAAGTATATAGACAATTTTATATATATGAAAACGTATAACTGGCTAACGTTCAAATCATTATATTAAATTTAAATGCATGTAAACGAGAGTCTTTTTAAGAGAGTTATTAAAAACTCATAAGAAAATAATATGATATAAATTTAAGTATTAAAAAATTTTAGTTTCTACAATAAAAACAGATTAGACGAAATATTTCATGCCCAACATTCATTAAGAATAATTTCAGTTACATCTTTCAAATTAATTATATACTATGAATTTTTATAATTTTAAGCCAAATCCGAATAAAGAACTACGAATATAAAGTTAGCTAGAAAGTATTCTTTCATAAACGATCGAATTGCTTATTATATCCCGAGAAAAATAAGCCGAACAGTGCGCGATCGAACTCTCAGCGCAGGTTCAATCAAACGCATCGAGCGGCTATCCGTCGTGCACCGCTTCAAGCCCCCCTCCTCGCCGTCAGAACGCCTCGGAATGCTCGGCACAAAGGTCACCAAACGCAATCGCATTTCCCATAACTTCGACTCGTCAATCGCGCTGGTGCGGTGCCGGCGGCGACGGGGGCGGCGGTGACTGCATCGACTGCAACGCGGCAATTTCGACCCGGCGACTCCGCTTGTCTCTCTCTCTCTCTCTCTCTCTCTCTCACTCCGGCCGCCACCGCCGCCGTCGCCGCCACCACCACCGCCGCGGGAGAGGGTGGGGGTGGGACCTCCGTAAGGGCGGAGCTTGCAAGCTGCGCGGCCGCCCGAGTCGTCGTCGTCGCCGTCGTCGTCGCCCCCGTCTCGTCGCGGCCGCACCGCGCGCGCACCCGAGGCGGGGGCGCCCGCGCCGCCAACCCCGCGAGACTTTTTCCGCGCGCACGGCCCTCTCGGGCGCCCTAACCTACATCGGCGCCCACGCGCGCAGACCGGCGCGAGCGCTCACCTCGGGCGGTTGGATAGGGGAGAGAGCGAGAGAGAGAGAGAGAGAGAGAGAGAGAGGGAGCGCGCGCCTGCCACCCGATGCTCGGGCTACCGGCAGATCGGAGCGATATGCTCGCACGGTGCGGGAGGAGTGCGTTCGCGGACGCGACGGGAGGCCCGGCGCTCACGTGCTGATCTGAAAACTGCCTGCGTACTGCGGATCGTTGTCGGGGGCGAGTTTTCTCAGGTAAGCCGTCTGAGTATTTCATGGTCGCGAGGTCGCCGCTATTGCGGGCATGAGCATTCAGTTTCGCGGGTTACCCCTTTCACTAGACCCCGCAACGTCGAGCGAGTCGGCCGTCGGTCGTGGTTAGTGCAGCCTATAATTAGAGAACGAGGATAGCATTTTTCTTTTTAGAGTATGAGTAGTTGTGTTCTTAATAAAATTAATCCAGTTCTTTCAGTGCGCTCGGGGTGCGGGGGGATGAACTTCGTCCATCTATCCTATGTGCGCACGATACAAGTGATATAGAAAGGTTTTCACCACAACGGAAAATATATTTTTAACCAATTTGAAAAATGATATATAACTGAACTTTTTTTACGTTATAGTTTCACTGTTTTTTTATAATATAGGGCAATTTTTCACAAATTTTTTTGATTGTTCAAAGACCTTAAAAAATCTCGAATTTTTAATAGTGAAGATATCTTAAAAATTTATCATTAAATTTTTTTTAGATTATTTTGTCTATTAGGATTTTGAAAACTTATCTGATAGTTATTTGCTTACAAATTTGTTTTTTATCTAATAATTTACTTTTTTTATTCGCAAAACTTAAAATGAAAATGAATCTCCACTGGCTAACTTACTGCTGAACCACTATAAAGGATATTACAAATCAATAATAACGTACGTAAGTCTATAATAATATACCCTTATAATATGTAGATAGTAGTTAAGTACTACTTTAAAGGACGATATTATAGAACTCAGAATAATAAATTCAATATTATTAACAATTACAACAATTAACGATTACGAATATAATTATTACATATCTTTAAGTATTGAAAAATATGCTCTGATCACCAGACGCTACGAGGCATAACGTAAAATTTATTATTAATAAATATTTAAAAAATAATAATAATAAAACCGTGAAGCATACGAGACGGTTTAATTGTCCGTCATTTAAAACAATTATATAAATTTTTATTTGAAAATGTTTTATTTCGAGAAACATAATTAATGTAGGAATTGAATGAGATATATGAAATTATTTGGAATTTGATGCGGCTTTTGAATTCCAATGCGCATTAAACGAAAATTTGATGCGGGCAGATATGCTTATATTTGCAATAAATTGATTATAAATGATTCATTAATTCGATGTAAATTACCAAAGAATGTGTTATCGGAAAATTAAATTATAAAAGGGGTATAATATTACACATGTAATTATTGCGCATAAATTGGTAATGATAATCTCAAATCTAAATTCGATATTTTCGTCCGTAAATATTATAATGAAGTTAATTATGATTGCAACTGAACACTGACAATATGAAACAGATGGACCAAATGTTAGAAAAATATGTAAATTCCAATGATAAAAGAATATATGCGTGTTGTGCAAATACGAAATTAACTTAATGGGTACTGCTGAAAAAATGCAACTTACACTTTAATGATCGCATGCGAATTTCATTCGTCGTGCCTCATATTATTGTACATACGCCTGAATTGAATTGTCGAATCTGCTGGCTGTTTGGTGGAACCCCCTCCTCCCCCCGAACGTACAAAATAAATTTAAAAATAATGCTCGACGCGCGTAAATGCTGATCGGTAACAACTGCACTAATAACCAGATCCGCACGACTGCTCGACAGTGACAGCGTCTTCGGTCTCCGGCGGAAGACGGGATGCTACGAGCGACCAACAATGGAGCGAGCACCCCCCCCCCCCGCCGCGCCTAACCCCCGGCCACCCTGTGTACACTTCACGCTCGATCGAGTCCCGATTCCGTACAGGAGGGGTAGTGTTCCGCCAAGCGACAGAGATAATCTCGGGCGGCTCGTAGCTGCGTTAGAGTACTGCGGAAGGGCGGAGGGAGGGGGAGAGATCTATATAGACGCTAAGGGTGGCGACTCTATTTATCACGCGTCCACAGTGGGAGAGCGGCTTTTTGGCGCCCCCGCGGCCGCGGCGCGCTCGGCCCGGGGGCGGGGGAGACGAGTTGAGCATCGTACGCGTTGGAAGCAGCGCGGCTCAATGCGCGCAACGGTGCCGCGATAGCAGTTGGACGTTTTGCGCGACTTGAAGGAATCTGGCGCTTCGCGAACGCCTGCGCGAAAATTCTATGCTCGATGGATAAAATGAATGAACCTCTACTTACCGGTTCGTATCGCTTATCCCATGGAAAATAACGAAATTACTTACAGTCACATGTCACTGTTATTACGATGATGATTTTTATAACCAGGTGTGCAGTAATCATACGTATCGCAGGTGTGAGAAAGTCCAGATAGGGCAAAAAAATTCAAGACCAATATGTATCCGTATACAACTTATTATAGATGCTGTAGCAGTGAAAATGTTGTAATATTTTTTTTAATTTTCAATTTTTATTGTTTAATATAGTTAAAATTTTATGAATTTTCAATTCTGTTTTTTCATTTAATTTGTTGTAATTTCGTTATCTATTATCTTTATTCATGTTTAAGAAATAAGGTTATCAAAATAATCGTGTAAGTGAAGTGGAAAAAAGTGTAATGATAAACAATAATATAAAAGAAAAAATATAAAAATTATAAAATTCAAATAAGTTACAGGAAGAAGATTAAGCTATATAATGTAGCATCTATGAATAATTAGGAAGAAATCTTGATGAAAAGATATTTTATTCTAACAAAAAGTTTTAAATTTGGAAAAATACATTAAAACGTACGAGAATTTATATGAAAAGTGAAGATCGCCCTGATACTGTGTTCGATCGCATTAAATTAGAAAAATAGGCCAATGGTAAATAAAATATAATCTCGATTCAACTTGCACGTAGTTCTAGAAATAAAAGGCAGCTTGAAGTCGCTAGTTAGGCATTGATTCGTCAATAAAATAGTTAAAAAGATAAAATTTTGATCGAAGTAATCATGATGAAATTACAGCGAACTTCATTTTATTATTGATACTTTTATCAGATCCTCAAGATTTATAGCGTTTGATCTAGAAAAAAATTTAGCACCAAATTTGCAGCATTTTACAGAATTAATTTAAACAAATAAAATAACTAGAAACTTACAGAACTTATAATACATAAAGATTATTTAAAATTAATGCATATTTGAATTTTAAATGACAATTGAAATGCCAAATCATAATTGAAATGAATATTAATAATATCTTTTAAATAACCATGTGCTAATCAGAAGATTAGCTCTTTTGTAAGTAAACTGGGAGAAAGAGCATGCAGGTATGGTTAGGCAAAAATCGATCCCGGAACCTTCCTTTTTTGTAACGAATACTTCTTCTATTCTTCCAATATATTTTCATTCGAAAAATATATATATTAAAGTAGTAATAAATATGAATTATGAAAAACTTTACAATAAACCATATACTGTTTTAATCTAATATAACTATTTTTCAATCGCATTTCAATTATGTTATTTTTTATTTTATTATACCTTTTAAGATCTTAGGACGGGTGGCTTTAGAAACAGCCAATAGAGAAAAAAAACTAAGAAAAATGTATTATATAGAAAAATATTCTTTTCTTTTGACAGTATCTCTTCTTTTATTAGTCTGATACACTTTTACCAATACTAATCTGAAAGTTCCATTCTAGGTAGATAACAAGATCGCTCGAGCTGTTCAAAATAAATGGGAATCGATTATATTTCTTTTTTTCAGAAAAATGTTTTGACTACCAATACATTTTTGATGCTAAGTCTGGTGAATAATAACAAAGTACGAGAAAGTACTTTAAACCTTAGCACATAAACTTTGGTCGCTGCAGTAACATATCTCTTGTCTGGTACATGGCATTTTATGCAAAGCAACTCCGTCACTTTTTCGCATGTAGTTCACCTAGGATGATTTTGTTCAATTTAAGATAATAATTGAAAATCTATCCATGTACTTCGGAAAAATTCGACGCACTTTCCTGCCCGATAGATGTAGCATCGTGTTCTTCTTTGAAAAGGATTCTACTATTTAAGATTATGGTATCCACTTTATTTTATGGCAGGTGTACATGCAAAAACTGAGTACCTATTCAAAACAGCGGAAAAACTCGACAATGTTTTATTGCTCTGAATCATTGTTGAATATTCTATTGATATATCTTCTATTTTGCTGTATTGATTGAGTATGAGGAACACGTATACTCTTCTAGCACATAGCTTTCTCATATTCAAATTTACAGACAACATGCAATGAACTGCATTTTTTTAAATGTTTACCATGTCTTCTATCTTACCTATCTTAGCACGATCATTCAATATCACTTTGTTGATTTGCTTCAACATTTCTATTGTGGTAATTTTCTTTGATCGATCAGTGCGAAGTTCACCTTGACAGTTTATACGACCATGTTTATAGAAAATATTTTTTAGGCAGTATTTTACTCTTGACAATGAAGGAGAAAACTTTTATTTTGGTTGTGTGGAGACATATATCATTTGTAAGTATTTTCCGATATCACAATGACTGACGATAATATTTTCATTAACTTTTCAAATCAACTAGGAATCTTCATTAACTTATGGCCGGGTCCATGAATACTATAGAATATAATATTTTCAAAATTAAAACATAAGCTTTACAGATTGAATACAATCTAACGCAGCAAATAAAATTTTGGAACAACCACTGCCATCTAAAGATTAGACCACGTAGCTCTGGGACTCGCCTACCTCATATTGCGTACTGTGTTAGAAAAATGTCTAAAAATTAATGATGTGATATAAGGACGTTCTTCAACTTTATTTACTTAATTGCTTACATTTCATGAGTTTTTCGCTACCGCGTCTTAGTGCAATGAAATTGTGCCTTGCCATTAGTTTGCAGTGAGGGGTGCACATCTTTGTTTGCGAGACTATCTCGGCACTCGTATATGCGATGCCCTTTCTTGTACTGACATCCGGCGCGGAGATTACATTGTCAAGCCAGAAAAGGAAATGATAAAAAGTTTTGGACTACGTGTAGTAGGTGGATAGGATGAAAAAGATATGTGTAATATTGTGCGGAAGTGAAATAGAGGAACAATGTTTTAGTGCCATTTATTTATTCTAATCTAGTGTTAGTTATTTTTAATATACATCAGTTTTATTAGTACAATTTTGCAGTTAAATTTTTTAATTAAATGAAAAAATCTTGACATTATTTTGTGAAACATATTCTTCCTCTAAGTTACCGATACTTATGCTGTTTTATTACTCGGTTCTACCAATTTCACTGACGTAATGATTCTTTCTCTCTGGTTCCACATAAGGTACAAAAAGTTTAATTTTCTAAATACCTAAGAACTATGTTGAACCATTTTGGAGACATGCTTCTTTTGAATGCAATAGAAATCTGTCATCAGTTCAGCATCTTATTGGTGTTATTTGACAATTATTTATACTATACAACTATGGGATCATTTCAAACGAAACTAGTATATATAATTACTAAATTATTCGCTGGTGTAGTATATTTACCAGTCATTTATTGGTCTCTTTTATCTTTTCCAAATAAAGGAAAATCTCTATCATGGCAGACAAATGAGCATGTGATACGACAGCGGAAACATTGCAAGATGATCAGACATGATGTCCGCCCAAGCTTTCGATCAGCAACGTCGAACGAGCCTAATCAAGCTTCGATAAAACGAAATAAAAGGCGAGCACACGTCGGCGGGACTAATTGACTTAACATTTGATAAAGCCCGAGCGACTTACTAGCCCGCGCCCCCACAGAGGTCCCCGAGCCGGCGCAAGAATCCAATAGCCTTGCATTTCTGGCCGATCGAGCCAAGAGGGTCGGGATCATCGGCGCGGAGGCAGTTGGCGGTTGATGAGCGCGCGGCGAGCGAGGAGCGCCAGATAGCCGGGGGAAGGGATACACACACGCGCGCACGCGCGCGCGGTAATTGAATTATCGTCGCTTTGAGGATCAGGGACCCGATGGGCGATCCGATCAGCGCGCGGCGATGGATAAATTGCGCCGGGCCACTGACGCGAGCCACTCCCAAAGCCTCTTGTGCAGTTGGCCACGTCTCGCTGGCTAGTTGTCGGGCTCCTTTTCTCTCCCCCTCCAGCCCCGCTCGTATATTTCTCCGTTGCGCCGCTCGCGCGGCTGTACCGTCTTCGCGGTCCAATGAGCCGACTGAGAGTCTTCCACTTACCTTTTGCTTAGGGGGCTGGAAAGTCCGCTTCGACGCTCGCTTCGCGGCAACAACGTCATACACTATTTACGCGGACTGAGATTATCTTACGGAAGAGAAAAATTCTCGAGCATACAACCATCGATCATTGCTTATGAGATGAGATCAAAATCATTATGTAAACATAGTTCTTGACTGTATGTGTTAAAGTAATAAATTAATGGTTGCCTATAAATAGGATTGAATATTGATTTCTGGATTTTGGATTTGGACAAACATTTTTATCGATGATGTTTATGACAAAAAAGTAAAAATTCATCAAAATACTTTTTTCTGTATATTTCGCCCTATGGGGGGAATCGATATTTATGCGCTTTAATGGAATATTGTTCGAAATAAAAATAGCATTCATAACTTTTAAAAATCTCGACCAATCGATAAAAAAATATAAAAAATAGACGTTAAATTACAATTTTTTCCTTATAGGTACATAGGTATTTTCATTGACAAATTTTCATGTAAAAGATAAATTCGTAACTTTCAAAGCTTTAAACTCAATAAATAAAAACATACAGTTGTACCTGACGATAGATATGATTTATGTAATTTCAGGACCAATAGTTAACACTAATTAGTTAATAATTAACGTTACGTGCATTCAAAAAGATCAATGAACTTCGTAATTTTTAACATTTCATATTATTTATTAGTAAAAACAATTAATATTGTTTTCACTAACATTATTATATATGTTAACATTACAATCTATATAATAAATATATATAATCAATGGATAAATTCAATTAACAATTTCATGTATGGCTTATTATTAAATGCAATGTAAAAAATTTGTTTAAAAAATGTCTACACAAGCACTGTAATGAAATATTTTGTATGCATGAATAATTCTTCAATAGAAGTGAAAAAGTTTTTTCATTGATTCTAATAAATATTTACGTAAGAACGCTTTGAATAAATATTTATTTGAATTGAACACGGAATTTAACAAAAAAATGTTGAGATGAATTTCAGTTAGTTTTATCTCTTAAAACTGCCAATTATATGTTCTAATTGTTAAGAAATGTTACAAAAATATTAAAGAAAAAATAAATTTACATAAATAATACTAATATTTTAGATTAAATTATCAAACTATTAGAAGAAATTAAAAAAGCATTGAAGCAACAGAGCTTTGTCGCACTTTAATTTCAATTAAAATTCATAGAATTCAAACATTTATTTATTTTTTTTTTGTTATCTAACGTTGCTCTATTTATGCTTCCAAATACCGATGCTAATTAGGAGGTCTACGATGTGTTTGTAAACAATCATACATTTATATTTACATTTATATTGGTATCTATTTTTCTTTTTAGTATGTTTTTAAGATACATATGGAGGTTTACTTATTTATTTTTTCATTGTTATACCAAAAGATAAATTATATAGTAACTTTGATAATCAAAAAATCGATATACACAATCCTGTGACTTAAGTAAATTCATTATTACATCACGAAATAATGAAATGCCGAGTTAGATCATAGAGTGCTCTAAATACGTTACAATATCGTGGACTACTTTTTGTACAGTCTTGTTTTAAAGCATGTCTGCAGCTTAATATATAATGCATCTTAAAAATGTCAAACCTCTAGATACAGCGGTTGGTCTAGATAGTGATAAATTATCTTACAGCATATCATACATAGGTGGTCTCATTTTCATTTAATTTAATTTACTTTACAGAATAAAATAAGTTAATTTACAACAGTTGACCTAAGTATAATTTTTAATTAACATTTATTAATAGAAAAGTTAATAATATAAAGTTCACTCATCGTCAGTAAAGGTATTTTATTAAAATAATATTTGTTTGGATTATTGAAATTTTTTTAAATACATCACAAGCATGTGTATATTTTTAACTACGATATATATTTTAATTCTAAGTATTCTCTCTATCCTTATGTATGAAAAATGCAAATAATTTAAAAACTAAAAAATTCTGAAAATCTTTAAAAAATTCCAGCTTACAAAGAGTAACTGAAATTTCGTCTTTCAAAGTGTATACCCTATATGTATATCGTTCCCTGGGATTTGATTAAAATTTTTCGGCCAAGTCCACATACTTGATCCCGTACAAGCTGTAGCCGGAATGACCACAGTTGATACAACCTCGACGCGAAGGTGGACTGGAAAATAAAGAGAGAAAAATGGGAGAAAAAAACAGTGCAGCGAGGAGAGGACCGCAAACGAACTCGAAAAGAATGCGGCGATTTTCGCAAGGGCGAGCTCGCGGTTCACCGCCATAAACGCTCGTGAAAGAGACGGGGAATGATAAAGTCCGAGATATTTTCGCGGAGTAGGGGGGGGGGCCG
Source organism: Sycobia sp. Sy_11 (assembly GCA_018907035.1). NCBI lineage: Eukaryota > Metazoa > Arthropoda > Insecta > Hymenoptera > Epichrysomallidae > Sycobia > Sycobia sp. Sy_11. Next base: position 3,865,457 of record JACCIC010000018.1, on the reverse strand, counting down.
TCGAAAAGGGCTTTGAAGGCGCCGCGCCGCAACGATCCCGACGCCTCTTTCACTCGTCGGCGCGGACTCGGAACTGCCCGGATGCGAACGTCGACGGCGGCGCGGACCGAGCAGAGGAGTCGGCCTAAGCTCGATAAGTATGAATGGGCAAGCGGGAGGGGGTGGGTAACTTTATTCAAAGCGAGAAAAGGATAGGGGCAGCGACAGGGAAAACCGAGAACGAGTTCGTTAGAGAGTCCGCGGCATCACCGCGGGAATGCGTTCCGCTCGACCTTGCGCGCGCGCGCGTTGGGCTCCACAGGAATTTTCACGTCCATGTCGAAATTCCTAGCCGGGAGCTACGGACGCGCACGCGAGAAGCATCGGAGACGAGTTCCTCGAGCGATGACGTTCGAGCTTCGAATCGCGCGGACATTGACAAGCGAGATCACGCCAACGAGTATCGATATTAAACATGTTTTTTTTGTAATCAAGAAACGATTGGATTGACTCGAAGGAGGAGCATGACCTATAAGAATGTACGTAGCGAGAGCTATTGGCAAGAAAATTATTCTGTCATTTTCAAAGTCAGCTGAAAAAGGAAACAAAATAGATACTGCCTAGTGTCCAAACACTTTTCAATTTCCAACGAACCATTCCCTCTTACCAAAAGCAAAACCTCGCAAAACTCCGTCTCGGCCATCGACGACACTTACGGTTGGATTTCCGAATAGAATTTTCCGATCCTTTACACCGAGCGATCTGGCGCGCGTTCTTCCCATCTCCGTCTCTCGGTGGGCAGGGTGGGTTAGGGGGGGGGCGACAATACGGAGGAACCACCCCCTTCCCCCGCCTCCCATAGGAAGCTCGCGCGCTATGAGCAAAGTTTATGCGGTTTCAATATGTCCTCCTAGCCCTGGACAATATTACTAGGACGTTAATATCTTCTTGCGGTCGAAACTTCGAGGGCGGGGAGAGGCGAGGGGTCGGGTTAAGCCGGCGAAGGTCCCTTTGATCCACGAATTAAGGATGTCCTCCCCCGCCCCCTCTCGTGCACTCGGCGAGCGCGGCGGCGCTCTCGCTCGGCTTTTCTTCCCGGTCGTACCTGCTTTCCATGTTTTACTCTCTCGCCTGCGCGTGGGGGGGGGGGGGGGAGGAGGAGGCCAGGAGATTGCATAACTCGACGGAGCACAATTCGCGGAATTCGGATTTTATTCTCCGACCGGACGGGCCGAGCTTTTTGTCCGGCTGCTCCGGCATTCCGTAGGAATATTCGAATATTTTTTTGAAGCTGAAATGGAAATTGTAAAGGAACTGATGCGAGCATATCAATAAAGTCCGAGGACACTTATTGTCTGTCCTAGGGGAAGAGATGCCTCTCGCTGAATTTCTCCGATCGATCAATTTTGCTTCAAGAGTCAGCTTTGCACATTGCAATAAGAGCGTATAAAAGAAAGTGTGTATGAAAGAGAAGATCAAAATTGAATTGTTTTTAAGGAAATATAAAATTGATATGAGGCCGTATATTGATGCACTATGTTAAATATAAACGCTCTGGGTCATCTCCACCTACCGCGCGATTAGATTGTTACCTGTTTGGTCCATCCTCGGCTCGGATAACCGTATGCTACCATCATTTTTAACAACTTAAAATATCTTTTTTTTTCATGCATATTTTCCAGATTCTTAAACCCAGATGAAACCAATTTTTTGAAGTCATCTAACTTTCTTTCGAAATTTAATTTAAATTTAATATAAACTTACTTTGTGTAACATGCAGACCGAGTTCTATTAGAAATTATTATAACTATAATCAATTACTCTTGATGCTCAATCTAGAAAAAATTAATATTCAATTTGCCTTGGTAACATATTAAATAGTTGGATTAAATAACTACTGCTAGGATCGAACTCAGTTTAACGTAGTAGATAATATTGTTGTTATTTAAAGTATTATTACCATATCATATTCCATATTTTTATGAAATATTTTTAAAATAAATTAAAAGTTATTTACCAATATAAATCTATGTCTATATATATATATATATATATATATATATATATATATATATATATATATTAAGTATTAATGTTGTCAATAAAGTAATAATAAATAAGTATTGATAAATAAATATAAATAGATGTGTTTCATTTAAACACATTAGCTTGTTATTATGATAAACAGATCTATTATAATACCGAAGCGCGGTGTTCTATGATCAAGTTTGTTTCAGTTCTCATGTGAGGTTCCGCGCTTGCTACTGGTATTCGCCATCTCACTTCAGATTCAGAGAGCGTAACGCATAAAGAACAATTAATCCTGTTTTACATCTCAAAAATTGAAAATCTAATCTAATCATTTTTTTTGTTGCTTGCTGCACTCTTTCGCTGATGTTGCGTATCGACAAATTTCGTTTATCGGCTGCCCTCAATTACCAGCTCTGACAAAAAATGTTTTACTAAATTTATTTTATTTCAACGAAACGATTTAGTTGAAATATAAAAAGTTCTTTAATTTCAATACAACATGGTTGATTTTCGTTTCGTACTTTGTCGAAATAAATTGAATTTTTATTCGAATCAAATAATTTCGTTGGGACGGGCGAGAACAAATATTTATTTTAATTTTCTATGCTTTCCATCAGTGAAGAATTTGAAAATAACGATCCGTAAAATCCGCAATGCCCTAGATGAACTTTAGCACTTTTGCACGAATAGCATAAGGCTCGCTCGCCCTGCGACATTTCGCTATCGTTTGTCACAAATCCACCGAACTTATTTACTTTGACTTTCTCAACGCTTCTTATAAATATTCCACCTTGACTGGCGGCAGTATATTCTAAATAAGTAGTGGCGACAAAAATATCCGTCTCTCGATAAAATACAAGAATAATCCGCGAAAGCGTAGGCGCGCACGTAGACTCGGTGGGCAAAAGCCCGAGGAAAATAGGAAAACAATGAAGAGCCGGCACGGGACGGTCCAGAGCGTAGCCTGTGGGCAGCAGCAAACGGTACAAATAACCCCCGTATGCGGCTGCACCGCGAAAAGCTCGAGCGAGTCCAGAAAGAGAGAGGGCGGCGCCGGATGGTGGGAGACAGTGGCGCGCGCGCGCGCGCGGGGGGGTGGGGCGGCTACAAGAAGATGGAAGGGGTCAAACTAATTCGATTCTAAACTCTGACCACGCGCGCGGGGCCTCTCGTGTCATGGAGATAGAAGGACGGAGAGAGAGAGAGAGAGAGAGAGAGAGAGAGGGAGAGGGAGAGGGAGAGGGAGGGATCGGACGAGGGCACCCCCGCACTGGGCGCTCGGACACAGATGGCACTAACCGCGGTTAAATTCTCAAACCGTAACTCTAATTACTCATAGACAAACCCGGATCCGAAGCGCGCGACAGCTGCTGCTGAAACTTGTTAAGCGAGCGCGCGACCGGCCGCGGCTATGCCTCCTTCTTTCCTCTATTTGTATCTATGTACATATATAGCCCAAGGCTCGCTTTTTCTTCTCCCATTTCATTTTTGTTTGCTCATATAATTTGGCTCATTCGTGCTATAAACGGGTTTTCAATTATTAGTAGAAGCGATAAAACGGATAAGAGACAGCGTAATCGCTATTATGTATCGAAATTTCAATAACGTCTGTAATGTAGAATTGATTGAAATTATGCTGACGAATAATTTTTTTACTACTCTATCAAATGCACTGCTGACTGAACTTATCTAAAAATTAATACATGATGCAATTTAGATTATTAATATATTGTATGAAGTAATCAGTGAGAAATTTCTACAATATTCGTAGCCAAAAGAAATTTATAATTATTATGATTTCCTTCCAAAAGCCATTCTGATTGCTGAAAGTGCATTTTGCAAGTGACAACGCCGCTATGGAAATTTTTCTTTTAACATATAAAACGTATTCTTACGTGTAATGAGAAACCTGTCTTCGTTGTTATTGTTTATTTGTATATTGGTATATTTTGTTTATTTGATTCGGAATTAAGGAAACAATTCATCCCTATTGAAAATTTCTAACTGTGCATTCAATAACAGAAACATTTTAATAAATAATATTAATTAATAATAAGTATGGTTTCGAAAAGAAAGAATTAAAAATTAATTTGTTAATAAATATAAATGCTTAAAAATGTAAACGTTTTAGACAATTGCAACGAATAATAAATATATAAGTCTAAATTTTTTTTAGTACTTTATACTAAAAAGTAATTATATATATATATATATATATATATATCGAGTTTTGTAATATAAAATAACACAAATAAAATAACTTTTCGTTCTGAATTAAAATATCCTAAGAATATAATATATTTGTTGCAGAAAAATAAAGTCAAAATAAGAAAATGACTATGGACGTGAGTAAGACGGAACCCAGCAGGAATGGAGCTACTCAACAAGAATGCGCGGGCTGTAGAAAACCAATAAAAGAAAGGTGAGAATATTGACTTGGATATTGCATTTTTAAGGTCTTCTACAAATTGCCTTTATTGTACGAGAATCGAAAGGAATAAAATAAATATCGATAAACTATAAAATTTAAAATCTTAAAGTCGTTTCTGAATGAGCATGTTCTTTATCTTAGTAATTGAAAGTACTATATATACAAAATATTGCGTTAATATGTAATAATGAGGTAGCTATTTATGTATAACAGAATATTATGTAGAAAGATTACATTGTAAAATGCTCAATTACTCCACATTTATTAAAACTTTAAGAGAATTCCTATTGATCAGATGAATTAGGCTACAATTTATGCCCCGATTACGAATAATTCTGTTAAATTGAGCAATTTTTTCCTTAAGGTATTTGCTGAATGCATTAGATATGTTTTGGCACGAGGACTGCCTGAAGTGCGGCTGCTGCGACTGCAGACTCGGGGAGGTGGGCTCGACGTGCTACACAAAAGCCAACCTCATCCTCTGTAAGCGCGACTACTTAAGGTAAAAACTGAAAATGCTCTGGCTCGCAACTGTTTCCCTTTCTTATTTTAAAATAGTGCAAGATTAGTCGAAATAAATATTTTGTTGGAGGCTAAGTCAGAGAAATAAATATATTGATTTGTGAGATTATAATTTCTTCTTCTTGTGTATGTATATTTAATGTATATAGTTAAAAGCACGCTAAGTGATCTATCATATCGATCGACTAAACTGCCTTATGCTTTCAGGAATATTTTATACGAACATTGTAGTTTTCCAAATTTTAGTTAATCGTGCCCATCACTTGCATTTATTATACGCTACTGACATTTGCAAGAAAGTTCCTCCGATGGTATGGAAATCAGTACCTTTTTTAAATTATGAATAAAATTTTATGAATAAATCAAATGATTCTCACGTCCAAAGTGCTTGAAACTTAAGCTTGTATAGAAATTTCTAATAAATATGAATTCAGGCCATGTCTAACTCCAATTGTTGCTCGATGAATTCCAACTGATTTCGACTGCTCTATAAATGCACGAAGATTTTTTTTACATAAAGCAGTACTCTTTAACGAGAAAAATATTTTCTATCGCTAACACATAAGTAAAAAGTTTTTCACTAGATCCACAATAAAAAAATAATGCAACGCGTTTTGTCACATTCAGTGAATAAGAACGACAGGTCGTTATAAATGTACAGCTGTACGAATTAAAAGAAAAGCAGATTTCGGACGAGGGAACAGGTCCGAATTTGAAAAATACACTCATGGATTCGCGCCAGCGCGGCCCGTCCGGCCGACAGAGGGAGTCGCGCGCCCGCGTCTCGCGATCAATATTTATCGAGCCGAGTCGCGGGGCGTCGCCGATATTGATTCAGCATCATCGGCCCGTAATTGGCCCCGGGCGAGGCTCGGCAATGTTTAACGAATTATCGCTAAACGCGCGCGCCCGCCCGCCCGCCCGCAAACAAAGTGGGCTCTCGCGCAAAACCCGGCGCGCCCTATTAATTTGGGCGACGCGCGTCGGGCGGGGCGGGGGTGGCGCGATGAATTTCACGAGCCGGCAGGGGCTGGGCGGCATCGGAAGTATTCAAAGTCGAGCCTCGCGCCAATAAACTTTCGGACAACGCGTCGCGCGACGGTCGCGGGGGCAGGGGGCCGGCGGTAATATCGTCCTCAAATATTGGGCCATTAATAAAGCCCTTAGTTTCAATGGGCCGTGCGCGCCCGCTCGCGGCCGGCACCTGCGCGCGCCACAGTTCCCGAGGGAGCTCGGCGCGCTCGCGCACCCCCGCACGTTTCCCCATCGGAACGTAATCTCGACGCGGCTTATTTGCCCGGGAGTTTGTTTGCTTTCGCCTCTCCTCTCTGTCTCTGTTTCTGCCCCCCCCCTCTTTTCTCTCGCTCTCGCTCACGCTCTCTATCTCTCCCTCTCTTCCCCTCTCCCTCCCTCTCTCTCTCTCTCTCTCTCTCTCTCTCTCTCTCTCTCTAGCGTGCTTTCCACGTATTCAATAAGAGAAACTCATCTGTAAAATTCGATTTATCACTCGTGGGGTTCTCCGCGTGGGTGCGTGCGCGGCTTCGTGCGTGTACATATGTACATACATCAAGCGCAGCTCGTGCGCGCGCGAGTCTGAGTGCTCGGAATACGCTGCAAAGGGACGGCGAGAACTCAAGTATTTTCAAAAAATCGCCGCGCTACGCGAATCGACAGGTTTTTCACGGCTGCCTGGATTCTTCGTTGCTTGTGTATGTTTTTTTTATCGCACGAGCTCTCCAACCATGTAGACCGTACAAACACAAAAATATTTTCAAATTGTATCCAACGCATGTGTTCGAATCAATTTAAACGACTATTTTTATTTACTTATTTATTGATATGTAGTACCGTTAAATGGAGCCTTGCAGTTGAAGTTTTGCTTTGTTAATTAATTAGTTCAAATAAATCTACAAATAACATTCAATACTACACAGAATTTTATTATGGTTCTATACAAGCTTAAGTTATTGACTAATAACAATAAGTGTTGTACGCGCTTAGAATCCAATTTTTTTCATAAAGTAAAAATGTAAAGTTAATTGATATTACAGCTTGGTATTTTGTATACTTTTAAAGATAACTAAATATAAGTACAGCACGTAAAGAAACATTGTGTTGAATCCACGGCAAAAAATTCTAGTCTAAATATTTTAAATTTGTTTCTTCTTGTCCTTGAATGATTTGTGACCTTAAATAGAACTTTTTTGAACAGGTGTAAACAGTTATTTGTTTTTTTCGTGAAAAACTTTTTCCTTAAGCGGAAAAGCACAATGGATAAAATATAAAAGTAAATACCAAATGAAATAATAGAAATTGATCAGACATGCAAAATTCGATCACCCAAGTAAATTATTCATTGGATAGGCTAATTGTAGAAAGTGTTTTTTTGCTTTTTTTGACAGACTGTTTGGAAATACCGGCCACTGTGCCGCATGCAGCAAAGTCATCCCGGCTTTCGAAATGGTGATGCGTGCCAGAGCGAACGTTTATCATCTCGAGTGTTTCGCGTGCCAGCAATGCAATCACAGGTAATTTTTCATACGTCATGGATGTTCGAACTGTATTTCGTTTCTTATAACTTTATAAAAACCTTCATTGAACAAACGTAAACCATTTGCCTTTCGAAAAATAACGTAGCTAAAAGATGTAAGAAAAATTTCAACTAACTATTATAATTTTCATAATCTGCAAATAATTTGACATTTGAAGAAGACATTTTTTAATTGGTAGCAGTAGTATTGAAAAACATATTAAAAATTATGACCGACTTTAAGAACGAAGCCAAGAGCGCGTGATGAATATATTAAAACGAACTATATCGGTTATAGCTGTAAGTAATGATATTCGGTTTCTTGAATATTATACAAGCCAAAGATTCGAGAATATACCGCCTCATTCGAACCCCAACCGTGGCGAGTGCGAGTTACGCGGCAACCCTACTCCTCCCCCCCCCCACCCAACCCCAGTCCGAGAACAATAATCAGAACAAAAGTGCTCCCGAAGACGGCACGTGATGGCCATTAAGCCGCGAGATAAGGAGAGCTGGGAACCGCCGCGCACCTCTGCCTGGCCTCGCGCGGCAGGCATTACAATGCGCTCGCTCGCGTCTCCCGGATTCTCCGGTCGCTGCTCGGGGCCGCGCGCGCGGCAGCCCCTCGCCCACGCCCTCCCGCCGCCCTCGGGCTGCTCTATAGACGCGCGTATTGAATTCGCAATAATCGGGAGCGAAGTCGAATTGCGCGAGTATGTGCGTATAAATATATATATAGACGTGTATACGAATGGAAATTGCCCGATTAATACACGATTTACGATATTGGATTAGCGCGGCTGAAATGCGTTACGTGATTTTCCCAGAATATCGCGTATCGTAAATTTAAATTAAATTTAATGTTAATATCTAATGTTACGTTTTGTGATGAGCTCGTTAGCTCGACTCGGATCTTTTCACGGCAGCAATACACGACGTGGTAGTGTAAGCACGTCTAATTCCGTGTATTTGTCACTATTCCAACATAGAAATGAAAATTTTAACGCGATTATATTCCTCGCGCGTATCGAGTTAGCGTCGAGACTGGCGTAAAAATTGAATTTTAACTTTTGAAACCTCCATCTCTCGTCTAAGGTATAAGCTCCCTCCTAAGATAAGGAACGAACCGTCGTTCAACAAGAATACACGTTCAACAGCTATAGATTCCTCAAATAATTCTAAGCCAAAGTAAAAAGAATCTGGAATCCAGTCAAAAAAAATTTCCAGCCGTCTGGAAGCGGAGCTCTTAGAAAATCTCAAATCTGCGAAACCCTTTCGCAAAGGAGGGCTCGAAACTGGCCAACTGCCGTTCTCAACCGACTGGGCAAGTAAGCGAGAAAAGCTCCCTCTCCCTTTCTCTCTCCTCCTCGCTCGTGGGCTCGATCCCTCTGTCCCGCTCGGACTCGTGGCTACCGACCCCCGAGGGACTTGTAACTAAATTGGCGGCAGTATATTACCGGCTAGAGTCCGCATTTAATTTGAATATAATCGCGCGCGCGGATCTCAGAAGCGCGCCTCCGCCGAGCCGCCGCTGCGTGACGCCCGCGCCGGAAGTCGGCCCCCGGGACACACCGGAAGCAAAATGGCCGCCACCCGTACCGCCGCTCCGGGGCGAGCTCGGCGAGTGGGCTCCTTCGCCAGGGAGAAAAAGGCGCGAACGAGGCGCGAGTCTCATCGCCCCCCCCCCGCTTCCGCCCCTCCTGTCCAGCTTCTTTGCTCCCCGAGGGAGGGAGCGCGAGCGAGTAAACACGACGACGCGTGTGCTCGCGCGAAATGGACGGAGAGGCTACGATTGTTTCGCCGAGCTTGTAAAGTGGCGAAGGCGGGCTGGGGGGGGGGTGTCCGTCGGCGAGGCTGCGCGTTTGAAAGCGTCTGGAGTGCGCTCTTCTTGCTTTGTCGCTTTGAAATAGGTGACGAATCGCCTCCGGTCTGTGTGCCCAAACCTTTTCCTTTTACAAATGAATTTTTACGACTCTCGAGCTGTTGACATTAATTTGTTCCTTCTGGAAATTATTCTTATAACCATATATCACCTACACAGTGCAAAGAAAAATATGATATTATAATATTGACTGTTTAGGATCTCAGCACTGTATGATTAACTGCTATTTAATTAACTAATTTCATTAGTTCAATGTCATTTCAGAGTCTGTCAAATGAAAATACGTATTCTCTGTCTGAAGAAAACCTTTACTTAGATGTCTCTTACGTCACAATTGATAAATTGACAAACACTTAATGCCCCTTCGTAACAATGGATTATAATTATATTTAAATCCTCCGGCTTCACGGTTTGCGTTTCATTAGGCGCTCGAAATTAACAATTCCCCTCTCCGAACCCTCCCCCCTCCCCTGCGCCACGGCATATCAACAGGAAACCAGTTTCCCGCGAGGAATCAGTCAAGTTTACGTAATGAAGAGATCTGCCCGTTACCGCGGAATGATTGAGTAGATGCAGCCGGGAACGAGTAAGCCGCCTTGACTTATGATCTATACTTGGACCGGCGGAACCTTTTGTTTCGCGGAATCCCCCGGGCTCCGCGGGCGTATTCTCCCCGTTACGTCTTCAACAATGATATCCCCGACACTTGGGCGGTGGCATTGTTCCTCGTCGTTACGATTACAATGCGCGCCCCGAACTCGTTGTAAGAAAATAAACACTTATATAGAACGTTAAAACTTTTCTGTACGTGAGCCCTTCGTGTCTTTTTTTTCCTAGAGCGGCGAGGCGCGAACTTTAGTCATTAAAGCAGAAATGAGACCTCGGAATTATGTCCGAGATGTATAGATAATGCAGGAATAACTGAAAATATATCTCGGACGTTTTTTTCAAGAGAAAAAATTCCGCGAGAACTATATAATGTGAACAATTGATCTAATTAAACGTTTGCTGAATGATGCAACTTGAACGACCATGCCAGGAAGATATAACTTAATCACTACCTTCAAAATAAAAAAATATTAATTATAAATACTATTATATTCATTTTAGATTAATATCCGAATAAAAAATGGCATTTTTGAAACATTAAAAAGAGCGTTTATGAATATGATATATGAACGCGTAAGGCGTAATCGCTAAATCTGGAAATTATACTGTACTTATTAATTTATTTCGAATTATACTTGAGTGATTATCATTAATTAAGAAATAGCAAGAAATTTATAATGTCAACTTGGACATAATTGAGTGTAAACGAGTAGCAGCTATATTAAAATATATTTTAATTAAAAAATTATTATATGATGAAACTTTCTATATTTTAAACAAAACAATCTAATTCAATATTCTAATTACTTTAATAAAAGCACGCTTTAAAATCTGAAAAGAATGCTGAAAGAATTAGACAGTCCATATTTATTTCGATACATTAGTTCATTAAATTAAAAATAATAGATATAATTTTTATATAAAGAATTTATAATCTGTTTTTACATAATACATTATATATAATCGAACTAATTGCTTAGTAACAAAAATAAATAATAGAGTCAAAATAGAGCCCCAATACCAGTAGAAAACACATGGTGTGGTCAGGCACTCGCCAAAAACTTTCATTTGCAAATACGAAAAAGCTTCCATTAACATGCATAGCCAATGCTAACATTGCAAAATCCTTTAAAGCAGAGATTACCATCGGCCGCGAGCTTCCGTGGCTGAAAAACTCGGCGTCGGCACGATTAAACAAGTTAGGTGCTTTATGTGCTCGCAAGTCGCGCGCCCCGCATCGCGTGACTCAACCTGGCCACATCCGTTTCCGGTCAAAGGGAGTTACCAAGAGTGGCCAGGAGGAGAGGAGAGAAAGAGGAATAAGCTATGGGGGAGGAGAACGAGACAGAGAGAAAGAGATAGAGAGAGGGAGAGAGAGAAAGACCTTAGTATCGGTAACAACGAAACAGACGTCGCGCGCAGAATGACCGTGAAGGGCCTTACGCGCTGGATGCTTAGGACTCGTTGACTTTTACGAGTCCTGAGAGTGCGGCAGCTCTCTTTTTTTACGCTCGGCCCCCCCTTTTATGACCAGGGCCGTATACGAGGTCGTTTAACTAGCGGTAACTTGATTTTTAAATTTGATACTTTGTTCGCGCGTGGTGCCAGGTGTGAAAGAAGCTGTTACGAACCTTAGCTCTTTATTATTTCCATCGTTCTTAAAATAAATTAGATTTTTATTACTGCATTAAATAATGTCGAAAATATTACGGATACCATTTTTATTACATTACCAATGGAGCTAATGTATTAAAATAGTAACTTATTGCCGCCGAAATTTATCGAATTTCGACGAAATCCCGGGATTTCCATTGAGTTTTTGCACCCGAAAGGATCTTTTCCCCGCCGAAATTGAAGTCCAGCCTATTGCTCGACTGTGCAGCACGCCGTGCCGCCGTCGAGCCGACTTGACATCAGAGACGACGTATGCGCACGTAGCTTCGCAGAACTGCCGCGGACCCTCGCGACATTCGAAGCCAAAGGACGGTGGGGGGGGGGCAGCGCGTCGGGTCAATCGTCGCGCCCCTCCGACGCGCGCTCACCCTTCGGAGCCGCCCCGCCGGGTTTCGTGCCGCGCGGCGTTTAATAAAAATCCAATTTCGCTTGATTAAGTACGGGCATTACGCATAATCGCGATCGTGAAGAGGGGGGGGGGATTAAAGGGCGCGTTAGTATGCGCCTCTCTTTCTCCCTCGCCATCGCGCTCTCCTTTGCATTTGCTCGAGGACGATTATCGCGCTCGTTGCTTTTCAGCCGCGGACTTTGTTCGAGTGGAATTCAGTTAGTCGCTGGTAGTTAATTTTATTGCATCCATCGTGTCCACCGAATATATAAACGTCATTTTCATAGTTTTAGACGCGAGCTACGGGCAATTCGAATGGGAAAAACGAATACAGATTGTAAAGATACGAATCGGAAAAAACGTTTATTATTACAGCTAGTCGGAGTATGGCAAGCAACGCTCTATGCAATTATGTTAGGTTTGATGCATGAAGTTCTGGAAGCCCAATAAAACGCTAGTACGTATTAGGCAAAAAATTTATAATTCTTATCGGTTCCCAACGTTATTGTTTACGCCGTATCATTGCCTAAAGAATTGCGCACGTACGATTACGCACTGTGCTAGAAATTCCTGTTGACGAAGAAGAAAAAGAAGAATCGGCCGAGTGTCGGTTGACGAGCTGCAGCAATCTGTCGTCGTTCGGTTGTAGTTCGCACGCGAGAGGGCAGAGGATGGGCGCGAAAACGAAGGGCGGGTGAAGTAAATGAAGGAGGGGCGAAAAAAGAAGAGCCCCGCCAGAAGACGGGCGCTGAGGCATCTCGGGGCTTCCTAATCGAGTTTCGAAACAGGCAAGTCGAGCTGCATGGCAAACATCGCCGGAATAGGATTATAACGGGACAAAAGCGACAGTGAAGGAGAGCCAGAGAGAGATTCGCCAGCCGGCCTCTCCCCTGCCCCTCCTTATCCCTTTTGCTTTACTTCTGACGTAACTAATACATAGATAACGTATACAAGTTTCGACGGGCTGGCAGAAGTGGCGGCAGCCGCAGCGGCGCGGATTCGCGAGTTTTCCGAGAAATTAGCCGGGATGATTTGCATCTGACGTATTTTCCCCTCGAGGCAACGCACGTCGCTCGCATAGTTCCGAACTCTCGCGGGCGCGCGCCCCGCCGCTCACCTCCTCCTCCTCCTCCTCCTCCTCGTCCTACCGGGCTGGCTCCTCTCTTTTCGCCAGATGTCTCTCGCGCCTTCGCGCTCGTCTCGGCGCCGCCGCCCGCGTCAATTATATGCCTCCTTCTTCGAGATGCATCGATCTGAGAAATGTCGAGGCGCTGCCACCTGAAAATGACCGACCGCGTTTCTGGAATAAGTCCATACAATTAATCTAGATTTTACTGTTCACGCCAATGATTAATCTCGTTAGCCTCGTACATGATACCGTAGTTTAATTGTATAATCGTATGATTTATTTCATATTAAACTTACTCGTGCATCGTAATTATACCGAGATACGAAGTAGGAGAAAGTATGGAAACACCATAAATTACAATTTCCGTGCGTTATGATTGTAAAAAAAGAAATTAACTCATTTCCTAGGTAATAGGATTTTATGATTAGATAATAATATAATATTATATATAACAATAGTAATTTATAATTCAATATTTAATGATGGTCTTCATTCGATAGCCATTTAAAAATTAGATTTAATGGAAGCATCTGTTTTTCTAATCGAAATTAAGAAAAAGACAATCTTAAACCTGACATATTGAGGTCTAATTTTTCCGTGTGTTACAATTCTGGCATACAATATGGAAGATTTCATTTATAAAAATGAAATTGACATTTAAATAAATTTGAAAATGATATTCAAGGATTCCTCACTGAAATTTACTTAGGTCAGAAACTTTTTATAACGCACGTTATGTTGTATAAAACTGAGTTGACATACTTTTTACTTATTCTGTATATTTTATTTTTCTTGTTCAGAATACATTATTGGATTAAGATGCAAAATTCATCCTAGCTCTGCATTAATTTTATTAATAATCAATTACTTCTCTAGAACACCTCAAATACAATATTCTAAAACATCGCCAAAAATATTTAAAACTTTAGTCTCAGTAACAGATTATCATAAAATTAAAATTAGCCAACGCTGTCAATAATTTCCATCTTCAGTTCTCAAATTCATTAATCAAATACAGGGAACGAAAATTCAAGGGAAGCGGGTGAAAGAATCCACAGGATCGCGAATCTTTTGACGAATAACCGAAGAATTTATTGCCATTAACGAGTCGATTAAAGATTCACGCCGACAGCCGTCGTCGTTGGCGAGAACGGAGCGCGAGGGAGGTGGGAGGGGCGCCGAGTATTCAACTCGCGCTCCGAGCGCCACTTCATCCGTATAACAATTTAATTCAAGCCAAGCTCACCCCGCGCCAGCCGACGCTCGGCGTCCAACTTTGCAACACTTCGCTTACTTATTCACAACAACCGAGTTAAGCTGAAACTCGTTCGGAGCCAGGGACTTAGTTGAGATAGAGAGAGAGAGAGAGAGGGGGGGAGGGAAACACCTCGCCTCGTCGGATCTGCCGGATGGAGATAATCGAGGTACCGGAATCAAAAGAGCTTACGCGCTGTACGCGCACCGGCTCGCGCAATGGATTCTCTCGAGGTTCATACTTATGCCACTTTATTTTTTTCTAAGTAGTGGTTGACTTTGGTCGGCAGTTAGGGTACTTAACAGGTTTAATATAATAAAAATGACATAAGTCATCGCTTAAATAAATCCAGAACTTGCTTTATTTATGAATATGTTTAATAGCATAAGCGTACAAGTTGCTCCAGTCCATCATCTATTATTTTAAAACACATACTCAAAATAAAGACTGTTCGATTCGTATGAAAAGAATGTTGAAAAGATCCTTCTACATAACAAGATAACTTATTAATATTAACAACTGACCAAATATCCATTGAAAAATTCATAGTTGACATTACGCTATCCGAAAAATTCCTGTACGCGTCAAATATTTGCAAAACTTGCAAAATCATCCTGTTGTAAATCGACTTTTGCTATCAATTTAGTATTAATAACATCGTCATAAAATCAAAGAACGTAAAATGAAATTAGAATAAATTAATGTTCTATAATAAAAAAAAAATAAAGCGATCCTGGCTATAATGCCGCAGTTACGTAAAATACAAAAATATCGAAGAAAAAGCGCACGACGAACGCAACGTCCCGGTCAAAAGTTTCGGAACGGCGCCCCCTCCCACCGCCTCGTACACCGCGACTGTAATGCATCGCATCGGCAGTCGCGCGAAGGGAATTCGCTTTCGATTTCACGTCGCCCCCTCCCCCGCGACCACCGCCCCAGCAGCAGAACGGCGGTATCGCGTTCAAGCGCCGCTGCATTCGAACACTGGGATCCAGTTGCATTTTCAATAGCGATAATCCAAATCGTGCCTGCGCCACGGACACCCTCTGAACTATCTCTGCCTGGTCGTCTGTCCTCTGTGCCAGACCTAACGCGGGCGCGTGTAAAAGATTGATGCGGGAGAGAGGGATGAGGGGGGGGGTGGGACTGGACAGAGGAATAGAGTTAGAAATCAAATATGGAAAAGAAAAATTTTGAGAGTGGGAGGCAGATCAAAAGGCTTTACTCCACTCCTACACCTTAATGTTGGCTTTCAAATGTATCGAAATTTTACTAATTTTAGCATTGACGATAAATCTTCGAAACTCATAATGGTTGATTTTTAAGTGTACGAAATGCTGAGTGATATTTAAATATCATAACTATATTAGCGGAAAAGTTTTAAAGAGTTACAGAAACAATGTAAAAATCCATCACATTTTTATCCTAATGAAATCATTTCAACTGTTTCAAAAAAATACATTCATTAGTTATCTAACGTCACAGATGAAGTATCGAGAAACAAATTTTTTTATTTATTTATTTCATCATACCTAGTCCCTATTTAGGCCCATACAGCTATAAAAATTATTTTCTGTTGAACCATCCAATCTTTCTATTAATTAATAATCTATTTATCGATAATAGTGATTTTCATTGCTTAGCATTATCTTTATATAATAAGCGATAGACGTGGCATAATCGTGAAGCATCACGATTCCCTTTTACGGCATGGACAGGAAATAATGTTTGATCGATTATGTTTATCGGAGTGGAATTTGTGTTCGAGCAAATCACTTTATTATCGCGAAGGCACTGGTGTAATTACGATACGATAACATCAATTTTAAGCTCAAATTTGAAAATTAGAACCGGAATAATAGTGTTCTAATAATTTGATTTCGGTTACTACTATATTTCATCCAAATTTTTATGTCTGCGGGCACTAGAGATTTCGACTGTACGGAATGATTTTAATACGTCTATCATTTTAATTTGATGTTCAAATCTTTTTCTGATATAATAAGAGTCGCTCTTCATACTAAATCTTCCTATTTATGACCCAATATTTATCTTAAAACTGGAGTGTATCTAATGTAAAAAATTAAATCCTTCAATGTGATAAAATTAATCGCAAACTTTTTGCGTTTTTATAATCATAAATACAGTCACTTTTTTCTATTTTCTATCCAAGAATCTTTTCTAGCCAATACGGAAAAAACCATTGCAAATCTATCTAACAAATAGAAACACATTTCTAGGGGGATCGTAAAAGATTAGATATTACAATCAATAACAAAGCTCTTGATACCTGCAGTTATATTCCCGATATTGCCATGGTCGATCCAACAAAGAGGCGAAGAATATAAGAGGCGTGCGGGAGGGGCGAGGGAGGAGGGAGGGAAATGGACGGTCGAATGGTTAAAAGCGAGTGTTGCTTTGTCACCGGATAACCTAGAGCAGCCAATGCGCCAAAGCCCGCTCGCGTTTACGCGCAGCCGATGGGGAAGGACCGAGGTTCCGAGGGTTACGGCGACGCGGGGCGCGTGAGCGCTGAAGTACCCCCCGCCCGTGGCCGTTTCCAAGCACGCCACTTCCGTTCCCGTTGACAATCGCCGTTCCCTCGGCGCCGTGCCTCCCCCCCCCCTACATCCCCCTCGTCGCAAACCACTTTTCATGTGCACTCGCTCGGCGCTATGCACGTTACGTCCGTTACGCCAATTTAGCTTCGGTAAATAAAAGTTGACGTACGTTACGATTGAATTAACATATCGCGAATACTAATAAAATCGATATGTTTTCATATGAGAATATATTTTAGAGAATTTATATTTACTTAACTTCCGTATATTAAGGTCATCATCTTAACTATGATTATATAAAAGTAAGTAAAAAAATATATTTTTCATTGATAGTTGTATCTTCAATACGTATAAATTGAATAGTCGCAGAACGTTAACTGATGAACTCAATAATAGCTTAATCGTAGAAGTGACTCTGTATTGATTCAAAAAAGATCATAAAAAACTAAACAAATATTGATATTCAATTTCTTATTTTTCGATGCCTCTGATATATGGAAAATAGAATAGAAAACGTTGTATAAAAAATATATATTTAAATTACAATATTTTATATTTAATTGCTATTTGTTTAAAATATTATTGACAGACTTGTATAATAGATATAGTAATTAAGTTATTTTGTTCTTATCGTCCTTATATATGGAAAAAAGGATTTCTATAATATCCTTGTTTAGTGAATTCATTGCTCAAATGAACAAATATTTTTATCGGCCCTACAGTTATTATACAATAATCGATTTATACTAATATAATGACTGCCGCACTGTTCTTGTATATATACACCCCTGTATGATCCTATATAGAAATAATAATTCAAAATAAAATAACATCAAATATAATAAATCTATCTGTCTATTATGTTAGTAAAAGACAACTTGATTACATCCAGAACTTAAGGTCGCGAGGGCACTCAAATTGACCTTTATTAGCATGATAGATAGATTTATTTATTTGATTTTTATTTTATATTATTTTATTTTACTTTATTTTATTTTGAATTGATTATATTTCTAGTAATAATTTCTATTTAGAATTTTACACGAGTCAACATAAATAAGAATATTCTTATTATTAGATTAAATGAATTAAATAGTTAGATTATTCTATGAAAATTGTAAGATCGATAAAAATATTTATTAAATTAATTGACAACAGTCGACATAAGTACCATTTCTCATTAGTTAATTAATCAAGATTAAAAAATTAATTCTTGTAAATCATGTCCAACTATAAATTTTATTACGATTGGAATTTATTAATCACTATAGAGACTATAAGTTACCTTCGACTTAATTATCTAATTCTTTAAATTCAAATTTCGAACTATGAACTAATGCGCTTAATCTTATTTAATTATGATCGATGGAAAGTATCCACATAGCTAACGGATCTGCTTACGAGACTATCGCGAAAAGCTTTAAACCATGACGGGTTAAGCCCTGCAAGCAGATGGACTACACCCTCGAGACGCAGCGTCTCCCGTCTCGCTCTCTCTCTCTCTCTCTCTCTCTCTCTCTCTCTCTCTCTCTCTCTCTCTTCTCTTTCACGAGGCAGCGGGTTAGACGAGCCCTAAAGCCAGCTCAGATTAAGCCGTCACACTTTGCATGATGGTCTCTCAAAAACTCGCAAACCCGCGGGATAAAGTAATTATTAAAACGCGGACATAAAAAGACGCTATGAAAAATTTCATTTAAAAAGCAGTTCGAGTAATTATTTCCAGATACGTAAAATGATAAAACAATGACAAGTTCTTACTTTAATTCATGCATTCGATTTTTTATTATGATTATTATAGCTATAAAATGACATTGTGTGAACTTGAAGATATTATTATAAATTTCATAATTAATATAAAACCTTAACAAAATTTTCCTCTGTAGCTGAAGAAATAGAGACGCAAAGTTTCGAATACATGTTCAGTAGTCGTACCGTATATTGTCTCAGGCAACTACCAAAAAATTAGTGCATAATTTAGTCAACTAGTTATGAACATAATTCTGTGCGGAATATCCAATGCCAGCTGCTTTTCCAATTGACGAAAGTTACTCGATTGCTGAACGTTAAAAATACCGAAAGACGTCTTGATCGTGAAAACGCACAATATTCTCAAATCATAAATGTGAATATAGTTATCAAAAATACTAATCAATTGTTAATGTACATTCAAAGCATTCAACTGAAATTATCGAAAAAGATAAAAAATTAACATTGAACCCGGGTGGAATAATATTCTACCTGCCGCCTCGGAGAAACGTTTATTCACAACGAATTGTCGAAATCCAGCATTTGCTCGGTAATGATTTCCAGCCCCCGAGGCGCTGCGCAACCGCGCCTCGCGACGAGGTCGGATCAATTTCCGCGACGCGCGTAATTTAACGTCCCGTTTAGCCACGCGTGCCCAGAGCTAAAAAGAGCGGGGCGGAGTGGTGGGGGGAGAGGGGGGGGGCAGTACCGAAGCCTACGCACAATCGGCAGCGTTATAATCGTATATACAGTGCCGAGGGAGAGGGCTCGAGCCCGCGTGCATGTGCATTTTACGCGCTGCCCTGCCAATGATTTATGCATACCGCTAATTACCGGTGCGCTCCGGCACCGTTTTATCCGGGGTGGCGATCATAGTTTTATCGGGGCCGCGTGCGGGAAAGCGCGGCGAGCCGCGCGTTACTACGGCATTGTCGAGCGCAGCCCGCAGCGGCTGATAAAGGGGCGGACGGGGGGGGGTGGAGGGGGAGGGAGGACCGCGCCACCGCCGACACTGGATCCTCTCTTTTGCAGCGGCGCGTCCCGCGTTATTGACAATGCGCGAGGATCGGCGCGCCTCGCTCGTTCGCGATTCGCTCGCGCAGCTGGCAAATTTACGAGGCACGGATTACGAGGCCGCGCCGGTTGCGCTGTCTTCGGTGTAAAAACTAGTCGGACAGAAAATTGACCGAGGGGCTACACCTATAGACTATAGAACAATAATCTTAAAATCTCCAAAATATGTTAATAATTTATAATCATACGAAAAATATTACGTACTTTGTAATTATTTATAACGATTATTATTTGAAACAGATAATAATGATTTATCCAGAAATAGTTTTGCTGATCGAACGTTACAGATCTTGTAAGAGAAAGTAGTATATACTACCCTTGCGAAAAAGCAATCGCCGGTAATCACCTACTTACTGTACATACTGCATAATATTTGATAAATATCTTAAATCCTTAAAGTTTGATCTTACTTTAGCATTTTGAAAAATTTTTATACAAGACTGTAACTATTTGTATTTACCTGCATTATACAAAAATTGAAAAATCGTTGTTTTAATTCGTCGGTTAAATATAAGATTTGGCTTATTTATTTAACGTTATTTACTTTTATTTATTATTTAAGTTGATGGGGTCTTATATTCAACATTCTTTCTTGTGTTTGCATAGAAAGTGTCTCCACGAGAGCTTTTTCGAGCTTCTGGATTCTAACATGTATATTCGTATATATCTAATACTGAACTTACTTAAATTTCGAGTTTTATCTTGCTCTATTTATCTTTGCTTTCTGTCGTTCCTGATTCATTGTGCCAAATAACGACCTATTAAGTACAAATTGAAATGTATAAATTTATAGTTTTTGGCCTCATCACCTTCTATTTGAAAGTTACAGCTCTTGCATCATTTCGGATCAGTATATATAAAAGTTGAATTCTTCCAAGTTCACTTCGAATATTTCCGGTGTCTTGATTGAACTCTTCCGGTCTTCCGTATTACTCTTAACATGGATGCAAGACATGCGTATTGCCATTTTTTTTCGACTACATACTTTCATATTGCATGCGACAGATTAGAAAAATAATAACTCTTTCGAGCCTAATTATCGCAGGACACAGAGTCACGTGGCCTAACGAACAGCGCTTTTCATCGCCTTCAATTCTGTCGGAAATAATAAGCACGAAGTAACAAAAAGCCACACGTCCGACGTTATCGTGAATAAAATATCACTCGTACCTCGAAATTGAGAGAAGAAAAAAAAATGACGACTGCCGGGCAGTTTTTTCCCCCCAACCGAAATCTGACCGCGTTCGCTAAATTATTTAGCCGTCATCGGTGCGTCGCGTTGCGTCGGTGGCCGTCGAGCATGCGAGAGCGCGGCGGCGCGCGATGGATGACTGCCGAAACTTCAAAGGCCCATTAGCAAATCCCATTACGCTCGATGCGCTCGTCCCGACCGCTCCTCACCCCCCTCCCCCTACCAGGGCCACGTCGTCTATGCTAACAATGCAGTATCGTAACTCAATGACGTATGCCGTCGTTTCCGCTGTGTAATCATCATATGCTTGTCCGAGCCCTGTCCTCGGCTTTCCGAGAGAGAGAGAGAGAGAGAGAGAGAGAGAGAGAGAGAGAGGGGGGGGAGAGGGAGGGAGAGGAACAGAGAGAGAGAGAGAGAGGTACACATCGTTGTTGGTGATAAGCCCCCGTCTCCCATTCTCCCCATCTAACGTTTGCATTCGATTTTATAGCCAGAGTTATAGGGGTAATTTTTTTTCAACCGAAATCAGGAGAAATGGTGTATACTATTTTGGTCCATATATTAATATTCGAGAATTATTGATCGATGCGCAACAAAATATTCGTGTAAATTTTGTAACATCAATTTCAATGCGATAGCATCGAGTCATATTTTATTCCATTCGTCATTTTTATTTACTCTGTCAAAAAATAAATAAATATATAATAAAAAATACGTTTCAATAAATCTTAACTTATTAACAAATTCTGATAACTTTATATTGAGTTTTTTAACTATCGAAGCTATGGTAATTTACTACACAATTCCCTATTAATATTAAATTATTGCTACTGAATTATCTGTAAGCACTCTATACATGGGATTCCGATACCATAACATTCAAAGTAATTTATTCGTTGCCTGTTTTTGATCGTCAAATTTTTGTGGGCCAACTACATGATCCGCATTCAAATTATCGACATTAAAAGATTTCGATAGAGATTATATAATAAATAAATAAAATAATTTATGAAATTCATACACTCAATCGTGTTACAAATGTAAGTATGAAACATTAAAAGATATTTTTCGAGCTCTAATTTTTTGTAGATAGCATAAATACATTAGAAATGACTATTAAGAACATTGAAAAAAAAGGATCAATTCCAAGAATAATTCGAAAAAACAACTAATTTTTAATCGGCTTATTATATGACGTTGATGCTGTTGCAGCCTAATAGAGCAACATGTGGAGAGCAAAAATTAGCTTTGGAAACATCGCAACATCAGAAAATAAGTTATTTATAGTTTATTATTTATTTCGGCTATAAAAAATTGACCTTGGAAAAGGATCTTTTCGTTTCTAGTATTTTCCCATAAATATTTATCTGATTTTTTCCTCCCGGTAATTAATTTCTGTGGGATGATTATTAAAAAAAGTTTTGAATTGTGTAATTGAAAAAATGTGATTACTTACTCAACCTAAAAATGGAATAAAAATGGACTTTATGCATAGTATTTTATGTCTACATTTGAATCAGATAAAACCACTGCAATTCGATAAGAAATTATTGGAATGAATGAGTGTAAAAATATTCGTTGATGCGGTGAAGAAGACAGTCATCAATGGATTTGAAGTTCAATGGTCTTTCGCTCAATTTTTATGATCTTCGATGGTTTAGATTTAGATGCAATACGTCTAAAATTTCATTAATTTAAATTAAATAACAATTATTTTATATTATTTCATAAATATAATAATAAAAATAGTAATAATTATTATAATAACATATGTAAGCTTTAGCGATATTTTATTTATTCTATTCTATTCTATACGCATTGATAAGGAAGTAGCTGTTCCGACTATAATCCATATTTAATAGAATCCTAACAAGTTCAGCTAATACACCCGCTTCCAATGCATTCGGCCACTTAACCTGGGATTAAAAATATTCTGATTAACGTAATACCGAAATGAAAAATCCAAAATCGGAGTGAAATTTATCGCAGGCGCAGCTCCCATCAAACCAAAATGCACCGTTAATTTTTACACTCGAATTTAACGCGGGCAATAGAACGCGAAATAGCCGTTACGTCCAGCCGGTCCGGGTCCCTCGTATTTTACGCCCGGTCCCTCCCCTGCCCACCCTTTTTTTTATAATAAACCGCATAACGGCACGGGGGCCGACGGCCGCGCCGCGGTCTCGCCGTATATACGCGCATTTCCATGAAATCGCTTTACAGCTCTCGGCCATAAATAAAGCGACGCTCGCTCGCCCGCTGCCGGGCTTGAGCCTGACGCCGATAAAATAATAATTACCCCTCCCCCCTCTCTATCCTCCGACCCCCACCCCCCCTCCCGACAATGGCCGTACAAATCGGCCGTTAATTTTTTCCCAATAAACAATCGGTAATCCCTCGCGCTCGCGGAAAGAGAGCCGGTCCTCCCGATTTCGACTCTGTGGCAGTCGGGCGCGGCGCGCGCACGGGGGCGGGAGGGAGGACGGGGGCAACGGCAGCAACGGCGGCGGCAGCAGCGCCAGTTATTCTCCGCGCTCGCAGATGCAGAAGCGCGCCCGCGCCGGACGATAAAAGCGTTAACGCGCCCAAGTGAGTAATGTCCAGCTGGCCGGGTTATCGCCAAAGGGAATTTTTAATTATCTCGATATATGAGTTTTATACGCGCGATTTTTTTTGTTTTTTTTTTTTTTTTTTTTTGTTTTTAATGTCTCGTCCGCAGAAATCGTCGATTTTCCCTTGCTTCCATCGTAGGATTTCTATTGTACTAGAATATTAATAGTTGCATTCATTAAGCTGGATCTAATCGTTGCCCTAATATCATATGTACCTACTTTTGATAAATCTTCTGTACATTTAATAAAGCATTAGAAGATATTCATTCGTCCTAGCCTCTGTTGATTTCTTATAACTTATCATAGAACAATATTTATAAATTCTACGAATTTCCATTTTTACAATATTTTATAAAATATAATAATAATAACACAAAGTAATAGCACTGTCTATTAAAAAATACACTATTCAAGATTTTTACATGCGTGATCTCCAAAAGTGAGCGCATCTACGAAAGTTCAAGAATAAAAACATGCATTGTAGTTTATAGAACTCGCTTTCATTCTCCTTAAAATTAAGAATTTTTATGATAGCCGAAAAGTTTAATTGAATGATATGAAAAAAATTTTCTTGAGGTCTCATTTTACTCAAGTTTTTTGAATGCCTTAATCAAAAACATTTAGTTTTCAGCCTTTCGTTCATAACATTTATATTAAGTACAATTGTAGCGAATGATATGTGAATTAAAAATATCTTCAAATAAAATTAAATAAATATTAAATGGCATTATTCTAAAGTAAAATGGTTAGAAAATTAGCTTTACAGAGATAATACGAGGGGGTAGGGGATGAATTAAAATTAAAATCCATAATTCGTGGATTTGAGCCTCGCATATGCTGAAATTATGCAAAACCTATACGCGTAACGGAATAATAATTTCTGGTTATATGATCAATAATAAAATGGCAATTTATTGGTCGCGCCCGCGCGCATTAAGCTGCGAGGCAATTTATAATCAACGCTTTCCGGATCCTGTCACTATTCCTATATAGCGCACGCGCGAGATTTACACGAAAAATTATCCTCATTAATGGTGCTAATTTCATAATGTGACTCTAACTTTATTTTTAACCAATATAGTCAAAATTTTCTCCCCTCGTCCTTTTCTGTAAATAATGCATTATAATCCCATTGAATTTTTCTTCGGCTTTATATATAAATACAATAAAGAGAATTAATGATTAATAATGAGATTGTCGTGTGGCACTGAAACGCATTTGAAAACGCCAGACTGAAATTTAATATTATACGCATATTGATTTAAACGAATTATATAGTATTTATTTATTTATTACGTTTTAAGCGACTAGATAGTCCATTTATTACGATATACATGTACAGATCGAGTTTTATTTCCACCATCGAAAGATCTGGCACACACACACGGGCACCAAACAGCCTCAACTTAGCAAGTAAAGTTAGGCACTTCACCTTAGGTCTTAAATAAATAAGATTAAAGTGTAATTTAATAGTGTAAGGCAAAAAGTTAATCAGACCTATAGCGCTTTTCATGAACTGTTAATTTTCTGATCGAACAATTCGTCTGTTTTCATTTAAATCTAAATTTCTTTGATGACTCTTATTGGACAATTGAATATACGCATTCCTCGTCATATTTTCTTAATTTCCGCTACGTTAACTTCCTGTAGTTATCCGAAACAATGCAACCCCGTATCTTTACACCGCGCGGCTCGCACCTCCGTCTTTCCCGACACGTTCGCGGCGCTCCCCATACGACCACGGAGAGAGGGGAGGGGAGAATCGCGTATTCCTTCCTCCACGACTTTGTCCCACCCCCCGCCCCCTCTTCGCCGTCTCCTTTATTCTCTTTTGCACAATGTAGGTGCAATAGGGCAAACTCAACCAGACAGAGTTAATGTCTCTCGGTGGCTCCGATGACGTCGCTCTGCCGTACCAGTGCCGCCGTATTCATAGTTCCTCCTGCATTTCCCGCTGATATCGTTTCTTGCCCTCCTCCCACCCTCTCTCGAAACTTGACGTTCCACAAGTTTGAACCTAAATTGCATTAGAATTCACGAGGAGGAACTAATATTCGTTGTCTAAGGTGTAACTAATTTCTTCTTTCGGCTTCCTCGGCTGAGTTAACGTCTGGGGATTACCCTTGGATTCGGCCTGGGAACTTTATAGTGGAGAAAAAAGAACGGCGGAAAGAGAATTTCTATTAAACGATAAGGAAATTTAAAATTTATGTCGATATTGCGTTGTAAAAAAAATTGTTGATCGATGTATGCTAAGTTTCATCTCTGGTTAGAGTTGACTTGAAACGTTTGGTTTTGCGAATTATAGATGAAAATTTTGGCACAACGTTTCAGAGAGCTTGTTTTTCACTAACAGTATTCCATTTATCTATAGTTTTTTACATGACATTTAATTTTTTAATTTTTATTGAATATATTTTATATTCTACAAAATTATTAAACAACTATAAAACTGATAATATTATTTAAAATCTTACTGTGTGTAGATTTTATCGCTAGGAGCCGATTGAAATTCACAAAAACTCAATTATTATGCGAGTATTTATATCTTATCGATACATTGATAACGTAAAGATATAAATTATTAATAAAGCAATATTTAGTTACGAAAAGAAACAAACTAAAAAAATGCATAGTACAAGTCTGAATACCGTATCTATAAATAAACTGTCACGTAAAAAAGCCTCACAGTGATACAATAATAAACGTGATCTATCGGCTACCCATCAACTTTATCCGAGGACGTAATAATGAAACTTGGTTTTGCGATTCCCGGCACACCGTCATCATCGCCTCGTCTTCATCGCGCGCGAATCAATAATAATAATCTCGATAAACGATCCCGGGATCTTGGCCAAAAAAAGTCTCTCCCTCTGCTTCAAAGCGCCTCCCACCCCACAGGCGCGACCGTACAGACGCCGTATACAATAAGCGATAAATTTATCGGGCGTTCGACGCCCGCGAGTTCTTGCCGCGTGGGCGCCCCGCGCCGAGACCGGCAAGAAAGCGCAGGAGGCCCGGCTCCAATCCGCGCAGATCAGCCGCTAAGGAGGCGAGAAGGGGGTTAATCTTCGTGCGACGAACGTGAGTATAAGAAAAGAAGAATCGCGCCATATTTCTCAATAAACTATAAATCAAAGGGAATGGGCGGGGGAGGGGTGGAAAGGAGAGGCGAGGGAGGGAAGACGCCGCGGAATTCCCTCCTAGCCGAGGCCATTAATCTATGGTTATCTACGGCTCGCGGCAGCCCGGGATAAGTGCGCCGCGGAATGAGCCATTTCACCCTTGGGACTTCGGATCTCTCGTCCCAGCCCGGCCCTCTCTGTGCGTCTCTTCGGCTGCGGGACGTTAAAGCGGGCGCCCGGTCGGAGGGGCAGCGGGCAGGAGGGGGTGCGCGCGAGAGAGGGGGGATGCTCGAGAGCGAAAGGGAGAGGGGGCGAGCGAGGAGCCGGCGGAAAAAGTAGGTAGCCCCTGGGCATCGTCTTGGGTATATACGGAGGCGATGCTGGCGCGCGACCCTTCTGATGAGCTGTGCAAAACTCGAAAACGACTTGGTTGTTTTCCTTAACGAGGGCTAGTGTAACGACTCGTTTGAAGAGAGCGGAGGGTGGGTTGGGGGGGGGGGCGACGGCTCGAGGGAGAAGAGGAGGAGAGTAAAAGAGAGAGAAAAGTTGTCGCCGTTCTTTGGTACGACAAAAGACAGAGAAAAAGTGAGTGAGAGAGGGAGAGAGAGAGGAGATTCGCTCGACCCCGCGGCACGAACTTTGTATATATGTTTTTGCGAGAAGGTGTCCAAGTGCTTTCTTTTTGTTTTAATTACTGTCAAGTTTATGCACTTGCTTTTATAGCCTTTCCAAAAATCACCAGAGACACATGCTGAATTCTTGTTTATTTTTTAGGTTTTTTTTTTTAAATTTTCATTTTTTTCGTTATTGGTTAAGAATTTCAAAGGTTCTAATTTTAGTGCTCTATAATTCAACTATTTTATAAGTTTTGCCTGAAGCTCTTCAGTCACATGACAGAGGTCCCAATTTTAATCCGAACTAAAAATTCGAACGAAATATAATATGAAGTTGTGTAATTTTGTAGTTAAAGAAATAAAATATAAAATGAATGTCCAAAATTAAAGCCGATATAATTAATTTCAGTTCGATTAATCAATGCATATTATACTATTACATAATAACTGCGTGGCTAAGTATTTTCTACAGTTATGCAACTCTGTTGCTAAAGTTTACTAATTAAGCTTTTTCTATTGGCTAATAAGAAATATATTTAGCATTGAAAGCCAGGATTATAAGAATTAATATTAGAAAATACGTTCGATTCTACAAACAAGCAGATTTAGCTTTCTTCGTTGACAGATTATTGCTCATCTTAATACTATATTATATATTTTTTCACATTTCAACAATTCATTATTTATTTATGAGATCATAAAAAATGCGAATTATTTCTTGCATTAGAAGAAAAGGTTATTTTAATGTAAATAGAAGTATTTAAAATATATTCCTGAAAGAAATATATAATTTTTTAAACACTTGAATAATTCTACAACTTGGTGGTATAAAACATCAACAATTTAAGAGAATTATGCGAAAAATAATTTTTTGTTGAAGATAAGTAATTAAATTTCACCAAATGTCATAGCGCAAATCAATCTATCATTTATTTAATAACTGAACAGTCAAAAGCCAATATGTAATATTCTAAGATGTCTACAATTAATAATTGGAAATCTCTAATTTTCAAACAACATTCTTCTCCCATAGATAATTTCATTGTCTTTAAATTATAACTTATCGATCATCTTAGCAAGCACCGTACGTCTAGGAATTGATTACGTCCCGTCTTACTAACGAGTTCAGCACGTAACCGAGACCGAAACATATAAATAGTAACTCTTTCATTTTATAATTCTAACTTATCTTCTTCAAAAAATTATGTCAAAGTAAGTCTCATATTTGTCTTAATCGTCTTAGAGGTCGATATTTTACATCGCAAAATTAATCAAACGTTCGAAAAATTATATATTCCTTTCAAGAACATATTTTCATTATTTAATTGAGTTCGACCTTTATCTTCTTAATGAAGTGCCATAGCTCAATTCAATTTATCATTAATTAAATACAAGTACTGTATTATTATCACCCTGAAACTTCTACCATACTTATCTTCACCTCTCAAATAAAACTACAACGTCGAGTATACCTCGCCAAAAGAATTTCTCTTTAACTTTTTTCCAGCAATGCTCGCGAGGACTAAATCCCAAGCTTGCCTCGCCTCATTCGTTCGTCCCGCTCTCGGCTCCGATGAAAGGCGATCTCTCGCGGGCCCGCCTCGGCCGTCGGAAAAAGTTGCCCTCGCCGTCTCCCTCTTCCCGCGCCCGTTCGCCCGTCGCCGAAGTGGCCCTCGACGGGAGTCCAGTGCATCAATTTCAACTTTGGCGCGCGCGCGCGCGCGCGACGTCCGTAACCTTCCCTCGTTCTTCTTCCACTTGCCGAGACTCTCCTCACCCGCTGCATTTTCTTCCACTTAGAGATAAGGGGGAGCGAGCGCGCCGAGTTATTCTTTAGTTCGTTAGGCCGCGACGAGGGTGGCGAGAAGTGAGCTTAGCTCCGTGCGAGCGCGCAGTTGCTGCTTCGACTGAGGCTGCGACGCGAGATCATCTTTATGAATCCGCGGAGGGCTAGGATTTTCCGCGCTAGCTGAATCGGAAATTTATGGACTGTTTTGAAAGAAGTGCTCGCCAACCGGGAGACGACTCTGTCTAATTATTATCGATTAGAAAAAGTAGATATTAAATTAATAAATTTTAACGTGATCGAAATAATAATAATTTTAAACAGATATATAACAGATAATTTTAAAAATATGTATATTACACAAATATGAATAAAAGAGATCTTTTGCATCTTTCGAAAAATTGATTTCATAAACAAAAGGGAAAAATGGAATTTGTGCATTTGTCACAGCACGAATGTGCACCATTTATATTTTAAATTCTGATAAGAAATAATAATTGTCTCCATGCCTGGACAAATGCACCTTTATTCTTTAGTTAACAGAAAAACAAAAAAAAATCGTACTTATGCTCACGAAACATATATGAATCCAATTTCATCATCGAAAATAAGTACATGAACAAATATGTATGTTTATGAAATATAAGTTGAGAATAGAAATAGACGATAGAAGTCTCTTCGCTACAGAAAAGCTATTGTCTCCTTAGTCTTATATTTTTCCCAGCAATCAAGTTAGTTCTCCATTATCTATAAGTACCCTATACATTATGGTACATATCGCGATTCAATAGAGATATTTCTTTAGCCTGTATTTATACAGTTCTTTTACGTTTCTGTCAAACTTTCGGACTTTCACAAAATGATTATTTATTTCGAAAGATAGTGACAAGAAGTCAATACTGTGTCAAAGACATAAGCTTATAAAATCTCCAAGAATGATATAAGCAAATAAACAAAACTAATTAATGTCGTAAAGTGTGATATCGACACAAGTGTAAAAGACCTGTATAAATACAGGCTAAAGAAATATCTCTGAAGACCTGCCTCCTATAAGATAGAATGCATGTATTACTTATATTTATTGGTGAATTAACATAATTGCGGGTAGAAATATAGGGCACTAGCGTCAACGCCTTTTCTGTAGCGAAGGGATTTCTATCACCCAAAAACAAAACATTTGTTTCTTGAACAGTGTTCTTTATTCTTTCTGCTATATAATATTAGAAGTCACCAGTAAGTTTAAATGATCACGAAAGAAGAGCTTTATGCATAGTTTTCACGAAATCTTGATTGATTCATTCCTTGGTAGAAATCTAACAATTTTTAATAGGCTGGAAAGTAGTTACTAGGTAGTAAAAATAGAATTCAGTCCCTGATGAGGAGCCGTAGCGAGCTCGAAACATTGGACAAGTCTTCAATTAGGTAAGGGTGTTGGGGACAGTCAGACTGCACTTTACTAACAAAGAATTTTTTCAGCTAATATTTTAATTTAATTTTTATTTTTAATTTTTATTTTATTTTTATTTATTTATTTATTTATTTATTTTTTTTTTATTTTTTTTTTATTTTTTTTTATTTTTATTTTATTTTTAGATTGAATTAATTGGACTGTAAGACCAATAAAAAATATTTATTAATTAGTAAAAATAGAATCCATCATTGTGAAACAAGGTAAATCTTAGAATGAAAAATGTGAACGTTGTCAATAAAATTAAGAAAAAGGTAGAAACTAGGTTGTTTTTAACCTTGTTTCTGATTAGTAAATGAGCAATTTATTTAACAATTAATGTTTATATAATATTATAACATTATGTTGTTGATTTAATAAAAGAAAAATCATAAGATATGGAAACTAATATTTTTAAAAAATTACAAAGTAATAATAAAGTCTGCTTTTTGTTCGATTGTGTCATCTTAAAAATTATACGTAATACCTTAGTTTTTGAAATATCTTCCTTTTATTATTTAATATCTAAAATTTTGCAAGAAGCAATTAATTAAAAATTTTTATTCTTTGATGTCTTATAACGGCTCCAATTATTGGTTGTTAGTTAGTAATTCTAACCTATTTATTTATAAAATAAATAAGATCATTTGAAACTTTTGAAATTTTATAAAATAAAATTAATTTTTTAAATTAAAAATCATGCCGAGTTCATAACTATAATTTGTAACTTGAATTTATGGAGAGTGTTCGTACGGCATGTCTGATGATTGGCCATTCCAGCAAGTGGTAAAACATTATCTTGGTTAGTATATAAGCCCGATTATGACTTCACATAAGTATAATATATATTGTATACGAATGGGTAAGCTATTGTCAATGCGTTGTATATGTATTTAGATGTATAAGGTATATAAAACCAACGTATTTATAAGTTACTTCAAAATTTTCGAAATGAACTTGGTAAATATTTAGAATTAATTAATTAAAATTATGATTAAAGTCAATGAATTACGATATCAGTTTTTTAGCTAGGTTATATGTTATATGTTATACCTCGCTTGACCTTGTTTTAAGATAAAGTTTTATCATAAACAAAAATACATTGATACGAAACTAACTATTATAGGCCTTCAATACTGAAAAAATAGCTTGAAAAAATGTAACTATAAATCGGCCGGAATAACCGTAAAAAAAGGTTACATGTTTTCCTATTTACTACCGAACAAAGATATTCTGTTACTAGGTATCTTCATTTGAAAATTCCTTCTTTATACCTGAAAAATAGAATGCATTTCTACCCGAGTACAGATACATGAATATATGAAGACATCCCTACTGGCGATTTGAAAACTTCTACGTAGATAATCTAAAAACTTTCGTTTCTCAATAGAAAAAGCAATTTTTACATCATCGGAATAATTTTTCTTAAAGTACAGAATGTCGTCATGAGCTACTGTTGTTAGCTGTAATAATCTGTCATGAAAATACTGAATCATTTTTGGTCTAGAACTTGTAGATTCCTACTATCTTTTGGTTTTTGACCTGCCTTTTTCTAAATTGAGAAACGCTTGGTTTAGCTGCTCGCGTTCTTTAACCTGAACGGCGATAAATTTGTCCACCATGGCAATGTTCTCAGAAAGATAATAACTTAATGAACAGACAAAAACTTAGTAAAGTTACTGAGTGTATCAATAGCAGTACCAGTTAAATATTGCAGTGGTAAATTAGAAGACTCCGATTCGAAGGACCAAAAATGTTGGAGTTTATAACTGTAAGCAAACAGTTAGGTATATTTAACAGGTATGTTGGGCTCAGAAGTGCCAGTATGTATTGTAGAAGAGATAAACCACTCTTGAAAGGACATGATCTCGAAGTTGTATAGGCTAATATAAGCTTCCGGAAGGTAATGACAAAAAGTCCATACTGTTGTATTGACTATATGAAATATAGTAGTATATAATGGACTATGTACTAAATAAATAGATTTATAGTACTCCAAGAACGATATCAGCAAACAAGTAGCTCAGCGAATAAGTAACAAGTAACATTTAGTGTCGTAAAATGCGATATCAACGTACGTATAAAAGAACTGATTGTCAATAGAACTATAACAAAAAAGAGGCAACGCCTTCTCTGTAGTGAAGGGACTTCTATCGGCACTCAAGAGCGCTACTAATATATCTTGAACAGTGTTCTGTATTCTTTCAGCTATATTAAAATTGAATAAAGTTTATTTCACAAAATATGCATTCTGATAAGAATACTGAAATAGCTTATTCTTGTAAAATATAACAATTACATATTTGTGCAAAAATCCCAAATACAGAAATAAGCATTATAGAATTACTCTTCTACGTGCGAATTTGGTAGGAAGCGACAGGTATACTATCCGTAAAAATTTGTCTAATCCCTTCGACAAATTCCAAGTATCGAATAAACCCGCTACATAAGCCGTTATCTCGATCCAATACGGTAAAGTTAAATCATCCAAAGTTAGCCAAAGCAAAGGTTATCGGCCGGTCGCGACGCCGAAGTTCCCGTCGCGCCATCCCCGGCCAAGGCCAAGCAAAGCAGTTGTCCTTACGGCTCCAGCGCAGGACCGGCCCGTGAAGCACGGCCGGAAATCCAACAAACTGCCGAGAGTAGTCGATAAGACGCTCTCGCTCTCGGTCCGGCCGCGCGAGGATCCCTATTGCACGGTCTCCCGGGGATCGTTACAGTGGAATCACTGTACACGGAACGAAAGACGTTCGGAACGAAGAGCCGGCGCGGCAAATATAATCGAAATATTGCATTATCAAAGTTTGTGGATAAATTTATTTAATTACTATATTCTACCGCGGACTCATTTTTACACTTGGTAAAAGGGATCTGATAAAATTTGGAAATAAGTATAAAGTTATACAACTAGGATTCGAACGATATTTAAAAATTACTTAATTTTTCTCGATCATCCATTAATTTCAAAAGAAATGCAATAATTTTCGGTGCAAAGATTTTATTTTAAACTAAAGCTATAAACATAATTCCATCTAACTCAAAATAAATTTTAGAATGAAACTTCATTTAGAACGTGAAATTTCACCATTAAATTCGGCACAAAAATAAATAAATAAAAAAATATTATTTATTCGAATAATCCTGTGAAACATAATGCAGTCGGGTACTATGATACTCGTGTACAAGAGTTTTCTACGGGTTGAAGAAGCCTCGCAACTTCCGGTACAACATGCAGTAATTAGAATGTGGCCTAAGCGTGCAAAACTTTGAATTATACGCTCGGATCGTAAACCTATGGGGAAGACCCAAACTTGATTAAGATTCGGTGACTTACAACGTTTGTTAATTTTAGTTATGCGTTAAGCCTTTGTTACACCGAGATTCTTAAATTAACTGTTGCAAGTGCCTATAAATTAATCATTTACTAATACATAAATTTATGGAAAATATTGATTTTGTTCTTTAAATCTGTCGATCGAACTAGGAAGATAACGTCCTTTTTTTGCTATTTTTTTTAACAAGAAATGAGACATCCGCCTATGGTATTATTACATTCGTCTTCGCGTCAAAACACGATGGAAATTTGTAAGCGTCCCAAAGTTTCAAAACCGACGAGGACCGCAAAATGACCTATGCGAAGGTCCCCGCGCGCGTCCACTGCGAAATTTGCCTAAGCTGCCTCTATTAAATGACTGCATGAGAAATTGGCTCCCCGTATTATATCGATAAGCTCCATAATTGCAGACTTAGCTTGCGGTCTTTATGATACGAGTAACCCCTCCGGCGAAAGGGGTCGATCTCGGCACTGCGCAAGCTCGGTCGCTGCGTGTATTCGTTATGGAAATGGGAACGTGTCATCTTTCATAGAGTCTTTTTTCCGACAGATTAATAAATTTTGCATATTTGATGTACTGCTTTCATGAGTAAATAAGTCCCTTTCACGAATGGAATAAATTTCCTGCCCTTTATTGCGTTACATAGTTAATTGGCCTCGAGAATTCTAAAAGTATAAAAAATCTGAAAAATTGTTAAACGTATGAAGCTGCAATAAAAATATGATTAAATTTGCTAATGCCTTGGCCAAAGGCCTACAGAGACGACTTAGTTGATGAATTTTTGTATTTCTATAAAAAAGCCATTCAATTAAAAATATTTAAATATCTTATTTATAATATAAAGTTAAGTAACTCTACATCTTGTATACGTATTTAAAAATATAAATATTATTTCACATTTATATCAACGTTTCCGACAGAGGATCAATTACGGTGCGTTTCAAGAATCTTCTATATTGCCAATATTTATCAATTTTTTCAAGCATTGATAATAGGAACTTTTCGCTTTAAATAAAGTAACTTTTAATAATAAACTCAACTCGAAGTTACTAACACTTCAAATTACTTCCCTCCAATGAAAATTAAAGGGGAAAAATAATAAATGTGCCTATGGTACGAAAGGAGTATTAGATAAAACTACAATACTATATAAACACGCGTTCATTTGAACAGGTTAAAACGACCAAACCGCATAATTACACCGTTAGTCGCTCTAAAAATCGGAAGCAACATCTTACTCCCGAATCTCAACCGCAAGAGGGTAATTAACCCTTGGCCATAAATCCTCATTAAAATAATTCTAATCTCGCGCAAAGTCCAGAGGCGTAAAGTGTCTTATATCGCAAAGCGCCACGCGGACCGCCCAACACAAAGAGAAAGTCGAAAGGGCGCGCTGGGGTGGGGTGGCGTATCAAAGTTACCCTTCCAGTGCCCGATCTCTCTCTCTCTCCCTCTCTCTCCCTAGAACAGAGCGAAGCCCCAACAATGCCCGCCGGTAAGGTCCAACTCTCGCCCTCTCACTCCCTCTCGCTCACTCTCTCCTAGTGTCTAAGGTTCCCCCGTCGCGGGTAACTCTTGCACCTATCTCCCGCACCCGGGAACTTGGTTGGACTTTCTCAAATTCTCGGCTTACTCCCAACTACGTGCTCATTTCGTGTATAATCATTGCGAAACTCTCTCCCTCTCTCTCTCTCTCTCTCTCTCTCGCTCTCTCTTTCTATGAAAAAACACACACGCGCGCGCAAACACACACACATATGTGTATATATATATATATATATATATATATATATATGTGTGTGTGTGTATATATATATATAGAGCACCCGTCGAAAATATTTTCTGTCACGGCAGATTCGGCGATACACTCCATCCTAGACACTAGACTAATCGGCACGAGAATTTCGAAGATCATGGAAAATTCTCAAGATGAAGTTCTCAGAGTTTTCAACACCATAATACAGTTGGCGTTACGTATTGGTTAATATCAAATACTTTATTTACGAATATAGGTAAAGGGAGCTTTTTTTAAAAAATTTTCCGTTATCTTTACTAATATTTTTCAATAGATACTTTATCGAATGAAACGAAATTATGGCAGCATATATTTTTGGTATTGGGTAGTAATATAGAGTAGATTTTATTTTAGTGCAGATAATAAATTACAGAAAAGTTTTTATGATATATTT
Source organism: Sycobia sp. Sy_11 (assembly GCA_018907035.1). Classification (NCBI taxonomy): domain Eukaryota; kingdom Metazoa; phylum Arthropoda; class Insecta; order Hymenoptera; family Epichrysomallidae; genus Sycobia; species Sycobia sp. Sy_11. Next base: position 3,829,346 of record JACCIC010000018.1, on the reverse strand, counting down.
CAGTTACGTGAACACGGAGAAAAGCATTGTACCTCCTCAAATGTTAAACGATAATTAATCGACTTATTTCGAGTAGAGGCCATTCAATATTTAAAGAGTACTAATTTATTATTGCATCTATAGAGGCCGCTGTAAAAAGCCTCTTATAGATGTTATCCAATCGAATTTATTGTCTTGATTGACTTTTAGAAATCCTGGAAAAGAGAATAATCGCACCACAAATCAAGATTCCACTAGGTATTCCACCTTTTCGTGGAATTTCAGTTGGTGCATCGAGAGAAGTAAAAAATGTTGTAGACAAGTACTCCGTATGATAGAGTATAATCAAATCAATCTGTAAGATGCAGATTTGAGTTTTTAGGACCCTAAACAATGTTTTTTCAGCGTAGAATTAGAACCGTGAAACCTGTAATAAAACAAGCCCAATTCGTGCACGATTATTTTTGTTCCACTTAATGAATGAATCTTTCTTTCACATTAATATATATGTGACAAAATTAAAAATTTTAAAAAATATTCGAATTAATTAATTCAAGGTTTCCCTATTTTTGTAAGGAGAACTCTGTGAATCCGTCAAAAATTCATAAATTGAAAATATTAACTTATTTTATTATCATCAAATAAAAATGTAAAAGAAAGTTCTATCGAATTTCAAATATAGGTGATAAAATATTCACGACATTGAGCAAAGCTTATCGGTCTCGTGTTTTTTTATATTATGAATTTACTTCTATATATTTATAAATTTTTATAAGTCTCAATAGTTATCGGTTGAGACGAGGCAGGTGCTGCTGATGCTTCCAGGCTAATTCACTTTAATTAATTAACAATTGCCTCAGAAGCGTTAATAGAATTGATACCGACTCGCCCTGGCCAGTGCATCTTTCCCAGGCAGAATTTCGCGAAGACGCTCTTTAACGAATTTGGAAAAGCCCCCCCCCCCCTCCCGCCGCCCGTCGTTATCGGCGACTTCTCTTACAGGGCCAAGTTGCGCGCTCTCCCGAAGGCTAATGAAGGAAACTTAACTCCTAAGTCATACTTAATCCTCTCGCGCGCGTGGCTCCGTGCGCTTAGCTCCTCGCCACTCCGCAGGCGCTGCCGCCGCCGCCGCCGGACTTTATATTATGGAGGAGAGTATGAGTGGATGCGGCCCGCCTCCCTCCTCCCCCCCCCGCCGCCCTCACGATACGGCCGAGCGGCTTTCATTGTGCTGTATACAGTTCGTTGGGAAGGCCGTCGAGCCGAGCCCCGGCTAACTAGCTCGACGCTAGTTTGGGGATTACGGGCGGCCAGCGGCTTCCACGGGCGGCGGGTATCGAGTGCGCGCGCGAGAGAGCGCGAGAGAGAGAGAGAGAGAGTGAGAGGGGGGGCGGCCAGTTCGCGCAAATTATCGAAGCCAAGATCCGGCCGTTAACGCGCCGTTGGAGCCGGGCGAGAGGAGCTAATGTAAGGACGACGACGTCTGCGCCGGGCCATTTTCGGTGAACGTAATGCGCCGCCGTCGACCACCGCCGGCCGACAGAGGGGGCCGAACCCGGGGGCGCGACCGATCTTCCCCGAGTTTCTCCATTGCCCTTACTCGCCTCCTTGCGGAAGAAAAGAAACGATTTCAAGAACCTCTAGGTGATGCGATAATGAATGGAGATCAATGGTCTTCGGTTCTTGCCTGAACGCCTTTACCGTTACGCACGCGATTTAATGAAGCTGGAATGTATTTTTTATTTAATTTAACGATAAAATTTGTATTATGCTCTTTGTCGATATCAAATACCGCTCACTCGATTAAAAATAATTAATTTTGAAAATGCTCGTAGATTTTCCGATAAAAATAAAATTTGAACGAAAAGAGCATTTTTTACGAACATGCCATTGCCGTACTAACGATATAAAGAATTCGAAATTTACAAGGATCATTAAAAAGATCATAAATTGTAATCAATTGGAAAATTAACTTATGTAAGTATAATTACAACTGTCAAAAAATTACAATTGTCCAAAAAATTGTTAAAAAATATTATAAAGTTTAGTGCTCATTTCGGTTTAAACCGCCTTTCAGATTCATCCATAAGATGACAAATCGGTAATCTTAAACTTGTTATGGTTCATTACCAAATATAAACTGCCATGCATGATACGATGTAAAGAGTCAGCTAGTGACTATATAAGGACAAGTTCGAAAGAGGCGAGATTTGGCATCAAAACCTTAACGACAGAATATCCATCGCGTAAACGAAAGATCTCGAATTCGATCCTCGATCAAGTCCAGATATCCCTGTTTTTTGGTCAAATGCTCTACATTTTAATTAATTAATTTTCGTGACTCACGTAGTAATACGAAACGTGAATTATTTTCCAACAATTTATTAGCTTATTATACATTTTAATAGGTAACCACTAGAGATTATCTGAAAATAAAAGTTACTCGAATGTATTTTTTAAAACTTTTCTTTTTTAAGGGTAGATAATCAAAAAATTGTTTCGTATGAATCAGTTTGATAGTCAATATTTTCATTAACTTTTTAAATCTCGTACATTTCATAATGATAAGTCGCAAATTTCATTTAATAAAGAGAAAATTCTGAAAAGAAAATCGTAAAGTCCAACAGATAGGGTGTAGGTAGGTAGAGAGAGAGAGAGAGAGAGAGAGAGAGAGAGAGAGCGATAGAGACGGAGAATAAATAGGAAAGAAAGATAGAGGGAAAACTCCGATATAAGTGTCTGCTCCGGGCGACTCCGGATTTATTACCCTCTTGTCTTATTCCCCCTCCCGTCCCCTTTTCAAAGTTATCGAGCAGACTCCGTACAAAATTCAAGTTCCGTTTTATTGGTAGAAATAATCTTTGATACGATTGCTCGTCAATTACGACTATGCCAACGTTTCCTTGAGCTGTCAACTTACTCTTTTCTTTCGATCTGCTCAATGTTTTCACAGTTTTAGCTTGATTTCAACTCCCTTTTTATCGCTTTCTAAACACAAATATCCTAGTTCGAAAATTAGATAAGAGAACTTTATATAAAATTATTAGAACAGCAGAATTTTTTATTGTTATACTATTTCATGTTGCTTGTTTATTTCATAAATAATAAAAATATTTTTCGATAAATATTTGATTATCACTGAGAAATAATATCATAAATAAAACTTAGTTTTCAATTTTCATTATGAAGTACTAACGAATTAGCTTTCTAAATACTATTAGTCTTATTACTATTTTTATATAAGTAATTGAAGATTCGCTATACACTTGGTGAAATATGCTTTCACAAAATAAGTTAAATTATAAATGAAAACACTTGGATATTTTCACAATTTTAAGAATATTTATTCTGAGAACGTCGTTTCAGTTATGATACCATTATCAAAGTTCGATCCGAAGTGTCACACATTCTTAAAATTGTGAAACTATTCAAGTGTTTTCATTTATAATTTCCATTATTTTATTATTTTTATTTTAATAATAATTAACACGATTGTCTTATTAGACTTAAAACTTCCTTACTCGCCGGAAACTTCCTTAACCGAATCCATTTCGAAAATTACAAATAACTTTTTTGTCATAAAAATATTTATAACAATCATTTCTTTCAATATTTGTTACTTATAATGTGTATAACTAATTATTAGAAGATATGTTACCTATATTATAGAGGATCACTGAAGTCACGTCATATGTTAATTATGGATTTGAAAAAGAGTTCTATTGAAATAAGTCATATTAAAAATCCCCGCAGTTATCGAAATCTTTTCACGTGACGCTTTCTAATAAAACTTATTTGACGAAGAAAGAAATCCAAATCGGGCCTTATTACTACAGTAAATTTAGTCTTCGGACGAATCGCGCGTATCCTCTTCACTCCTTTCGGCATTTCAGTCTTGCCGAACAAGCGATCAATTTCGAATATTGCAATCTCCATAGTCAGCTGGCGCCGCGCCGCGAAAAAGCCCAGATGATAACCGAGCAGACGCCCCGCCGCCCCCGCCCCACCCTCGTTCGTCACCGCGACCGCAGAAGGAGTATCGACCAAGGCAGACGAGACCGCGTCACGCGTCCCCGATTCCCTCCGCCGGCGTCACAATTGAGTAGCGCGCGCGCGCGCGCCCACGAGATAGCGGGCCGTCGCGGGGGAGAAATCAGCGCGCCAGGAGCCGTCTGTCGAGCGCCTCAACCCCTCCCCCCCCCCGCCCGCCCGCCGTCCACCGCCATCCGCCCCATCAGTCGTGCGAGGAGTCGTGCCGCGGGAGGGACCTCGCCTCTCGTGATCGAATTAGCTCGCGCGGGAATGCCCGATAGCGCTCGCTGCCGCCGACGCAGCCCGGCGGTCTCGAGTAATTAACGCGAGGAGCGGGGGCGGGAGGGGGGGGGCGAGAAGACGCGGCCTAACCAGCCATTATCGAAACAAAGCGTCCGACATTCGAGACGTCTAGGCGTCGTCGCCGCCGCCGCCGCCGCCGCCGCCGCCGCTACTTCTCGCCGTCTTCTCGTTTGACAGTGCGCGCCCGGGCTCGCGTGACGGATCCGCCGGGCGCGTATTACCGATGGGTCGGCATTCGCGGGCCGGCTCCCCCTCGCCGCGCGGCTCGGCGAGGCGAAATCTGAGAAAGTTACGGGCGTGGCGGCGGCGGCGGCGGCGGCAGCGGTGGCATCGCTGGCAGATCCCCGAGATGCGAAATGCCCGATTTTCTCGTCGCCGTATGCACAGGGGGAAAGTGCGGCCGATCTCGCTTGTTTCTAATTGGCATTAATTTGGCTTTCGTAACGCGCCGACGAGAAATGGCTTGAGGACTTTGATCGATTTTCTTTTGAGTTCGATTATTTCTGGTATCTCGTGCTGCACATACTGGACTGAAAATTCAAGATCTAAATTTCATAAAAGCAAAATAGAAACATAACGTTTATAAAAGTTGATGTAAAATAAATGTGCTATTTTTGAATCTATCTTAAAATCAACACTTGTATAGTTAACCATTTTTGAACATTAAAAATATACACTAATTCGTAAAGTATTGAAGAATTTCTGCAGTATCACGTTTATTAAATTGTAATTCTTTTTGCGCAACTAAGCAAAAAACTCGTTATTTGAAAAAAATACTCTCCGAAGAAACTGGCCGCTGTAGGTTTTGAACATAATTATTGAAATTGGCATATGCGGAAAATCAAAAAAATCGTTGGGAAATTATGTTTCCTTCGTCCATAACTTTTAAAAGCTTGCTCCTTAATGCATGCCTTGTCCTAATGGCGCCATTTCTACTTCGAGCCTGCTCAGCTTGCTCGTGCATAAGCAATCTCTGGATTGGCACAGCCAAAAAGTCAATTCGATTAAGGACGCTCGAAAGCTCGTCTGAAAATTCGAAACCGCGGGAGCATATAATTGAATAAAATGCAGGCTGATCGAGATGTTAATTTAATAAGAATTTTGAGGGAAAGTTGACAGTGATTTTCCAGGCCAGCTGCAGTGTCAATCTCCTCCTTTTCTGTCTCTCGTCACTTTGAAATTCCAATCGTTAATTCATGTTACTACGTCGAAAAAAGCGAATTAAAGAATTACATTGTCCTATAAATGGACAGGCTTTTGCAAGCTGTGCTTATTACGTAAAAGCAATAATCAAATTAAAGAAAAATGTAAGCTTTGTCTCATTTAAAAACGATTTTGAATTTTTTTTGTTGAAATTTTATTTGCGCTAGAAAAATTCGACAATTGAATAGCGTAAAAAGTTTTAAAGCTATTAAAATGTACAATCATCCATGACACAAAGAAAAAAATCCTTAAACATTTGTATAAAAAAATATGTTTGAAATTATTTTTTGTAATCAAACATTCCATGCATACCTATAGAATTATAAAAACTGCACCACCAATTATCTTCATTTTTTTCACAATACGATAAAAATATCATGTATATTGCTAGTTATAATACTATAAATATTTCATGAAACTAGCACTTTTTATCAATAGTTTGTGCAAAACGAAGTCGTACTATTTAACCTTGATTTTATCAATCAGCGCCCCAATAAATTGAAACAACCATTGAGAAAATCAGATTTGCCACCCTATACGCGTACGATATTCGAAATGAGCCAGTGAAGTGAGTACACATCAAGTATTTACCAATTCTCCACATTGCTGCCTAGAGCTATACGCGTTCGTAAATAAGCGAATCTCTCTCTCTCTCTCTCTCTCTCTCTCTCTCTCTCTCTCTCTCTGTCTACGATTCACCCGTCGATTCTCCACCGCATGCTTAACCGAATTCGTGACAAGTGTTCACAACTATTGCCGATTTCACGCTGTTTGTTTTACGTATTGGAATTATTTCGGTCGGTGAATGTGTATTTATTAGCGTAAGATGTTTATTGATCCATTTTAGCAGTTTCTTTTAACAAATAATATATACATTTACATGTGCTGACAGAAACTTTTTCCACTTTTGTGTATTCAGCTATTGTAAGCATAAGCATATTTAATGTTTCGAATAACAGTGGAATATAATAAACTAACCATAGATTAATAGACATTAAAGAAGAATAAGGGAATAATCGATAGAAGTTTCATAGTAGTTTAATAAATAAATTAATTTCCGTTAATGGATATGCATACCGAATGATGTAATACTAATAGTTGATCAAACAGATATTGATACCCGTTCCAATTATATCATCATTGTACTAGTAAAATGACAATTAGACTGGCATTAGATTAGTATAATTAGATTCTTGTGTCAGCATTACAATACCGTTAAAAATATTGATTAATATAAACAGAAACTTTTCTGATAAATTGATTTTCTATCAACTCAAAAAATTAAAAGCAGAATCTTAAGTTTAACGTCTAATCATTCTTGATTAGTACCATTTGATCTAAAATTATATAAAAACCAATGAATATTTAAGTCCAAGCACAAGTATACATCACAAGTCGTAATTAATTTAAATACTTCTTTAATAAATAATCACAAATATTTATTATACGTATACGTTTATACCTCGAGACTATTGATTGATGCAATCCAATGTTGTAAAGCAAAATCTAACGAATCAAGAATGATTGGAAAAATCTGACAAAGCCTGAAACAACATTCTCAAAAAATTATAATTTATGTAATTAATTTCTCGAACGATGCTATTGAAAAACTTTGAATCGGCAAGGATTAATTATTAGAAAGAGAAGTTTCGCTACCGCAATAAACAATGAATGACGGATACACATAGGATGCGAGATGGAGAGGCACAGAAAGGGGGGGGGATCGAAAGCAGACGCCAAAGATTCGTGTTTGAGCGAGACTCGAAGGAAGGGATAGGCATAAATGATGAAACACAGAGGCTCTTCCCCCCGCCCCTCCCCCCGCAGCTCCATCAGCCCGTACTCCGCCTCTTGCTTACCCACCCATCGCGACTACTATAAACCTCGTTCGCGAGCGAGGCACGCTTATCCAGCGGCTGAGAGTCACCGTGCGACGTCTTGACTCCATTAACTCCACACTTAGTGTCGCAGCTAAGCATAGCTGCCTCCCTCCCCCCCCCTCCGCTCGCTTATCCATCTTCTTTACTTCACCCCATCCATAGTGCGCTACCTCGCCGCTGGAAGATCTGATTAGGGGTTCGAGTCTCCGCTAAATGCGTTAGACTTGGCAGCTCCGAGGGAGAGAGAGAGAGAGAGAGAGAGAGAGAGAGTGATAAACACAAGAGTGAGTGGCATTGTCCTCGATCTCTCTCTTCCTCTGCCTATCTCTTTCTCTCCTCGCTCGCACTCTCCGGGACTCTCCGCGCTACGGCCGGAGTGCAAATTGAGCGCGAGCAGGAGACGCGGAAGAAGAACTGACAGGTTCAGAGAACCATGGCGAAGCGTCGCTCGCGCGTCTCTCCCGCGAACGAGCGAGCTTTTCTATAAACGCCCGGAAGAAATTGGTCTCGGGCACGCAGCGCTGTGGGAGGGGGGCGGGGGGGGGCGTGCGACACGGCGGCGGTGGAAGACGCGGTTAAATGCCGAATTAAGCTGAGGTATTGTGCGGCTCGCGCGTGAAACTGAAGGGGGAACGACGGGGGGAGGGGTGAGAGCGGAGCGTTCGCACAATGGGACGAGGCAGCAGCCACACTCTTACGCATATAACATCTGTCGACTGATGCTGGTGCGAATTTTTTTCTCATTTTTATTCTTATTATAATTTAGTGAAAGAGGGCAAATTTCGAACGAGCATCTTGCGAATAACTAGAATTTAGTGTTATATTGCACTCTTTTCTTAAAGTACTTCAATTTGTAAATTTTATTACGAGGGAAGCAAGAACATTTCTAGAAATCTGTAGTGACATATTCATAGTTCAGAAGACGAGGATGCGTCACGAAATAAAATAATCAATCAATGCTTCGTGTTGATTATCATTCAAACGCCTATATTTATTGTTTAATGATTAAGTTATATTAATTATTTTTTCAATTCATTATCCTTTATTTGATGTTTTAGCTTCTTTTACATTGATTTATTTTTATCATTGTATATTATTAAACTTAATTTAACTCTAATAAATAAATTACCTTAAGTCTATTTGCTAAAAAGAAATTTTGATAAATAAAAAAAGAAAACGTGGTAAAAACATAAGATACAAGTATCCAGTCGGAAATAAAAATTCACTTGTTATTCTTTATTAGCTGAAAACACCGCAGTCGAACTTTTCAATTTTGCCTATATTAATTCATTGAAACTCTAGCTTGATCTTTACTATAAGAAGTAATCTACTAAAATAGAATTAATTAAATAGTAATTAAGTTATTTTAGTTTTTTAGCAAGAATGCAAAACCGCTAATAATACTATTATCAAGTTTATTAATTATCTATCAATAATTTATATAAATAATATAATTATAAAATTGATTTCCACAATCTATTGTATCGTTCTTATAGAATATAATATCTGAGTTTGATTGCGTACTATTAATACCTTAAATTAAAAGAAACAGCCATATTAAAATTTATAATTTTATTCTAAGTTATATAAAAAATATTTGAGAATAATAATCGTCACTTCTACTTGTACTTATACAATTCAGCCTGCTCACGTCAGTGCGGTTACGTTGGTTTTATTGTGTGACCTAGAATTCTATCTACTTATTAAGTCTCACATATATTGAAAGACGCATTGCATTTCTGTTGGCGACTTGTTTTGCTTTTACGAAATGGTTCGAAAGATACACGAGCAAGATAATTTAATGAATTTTAGATGATAATATAGGCTAATTGGCCACAGTCAAGTAACCAAGCCAAAAATTGCATAAGCCGCAAGGTCCACTCACATCTCCGAAGCAAATGACGATGCGAGAAAAAAAGTTCCGCTCCACGGGATAATTGGAAAAAGGCGGTCGCGTATAAGTACGAGTATACGGCTATACGTTTTCGATTCCTGACCCAGGCCCCAGCGATCGGCTGCTGACTCCTTTTGTTCCTCCTCCTCCTCCTTCTCCTCCTCGACCTCCGGCTCCTCGCGCTCGTATCCTCTCTTCGGTAACGGGCTCACCGCTGCGCGGCGCGGGCGGCGCGGCCGTAAAAGCCAATGCACCCTCGTAACCGGCTACGATAAGTACCTCGGCAGAGACTGAAAAAAAGAGAAGAAGAGGGACGGGGGTGGAAACAGCGCGAAAGGGAAACTCGAGGGAAATATATCGATCTGTTGGTCGAGCGAGCAAGCGAGAGAGAGAGAGGGAAGGAAAGAGTGAGCGGCGATCGAACGCCATAAAAGGGCAGCGCCGCAGCCACCGCCTCGGCGTCGAGGCGCAATAAAACGATGGGTTTTTGCGCGCTCGAGCTGCTTAATGGCCTTATGATTTCGTAGTTGCGCGGCAGAGAAACAGAGAGAGAGAGAGAGAGAGAGAGGAATACAGAGAGGAATAGATCGGGGAAAAACACAGAGCGAGGGGGTAGAGATAGGGAGAGAGAGAGCGGCAGAGAGGAGCTTCTTCAATATATAGCGTCGAAGAGCATTCGTATATGAACGGGAACGCTAAAGACCAGTGATGTTTGTATAACGAGGCTGCGCGGGTTATCAGTGGCGTAGATTGCGTTTATGGAGCCACGGTCGGTGCGCGAGACGAGACACTTTTACAAAAAATGCGGTGGATCCGCGAGCGCTGTTACCGTTATCTCGAACAGTAACTGTGCTTTAGTGCTTTTAAAAATAACTTCCGCTTCGCGTATAAAAAAAAAAACGCAACTCCTCGTCGTCTTGCTTTTGGGCCTGGATTTTTTTACGCCAAAGTTTGACTCGTATTATAGGATATAATTAAACGAACTTTTACAAATTTCTGCAAATCTCGGAAGTGAAAATTTTACCAAAATTCCCACTAATATATTTTTCATACGGCTAGTATTCGATATTAAGCGGAATCGTCCGAAGCTGAAGTGAAAATTTATGAAAAAAATATTGGCTTAAAAGTACATATGTAATCTTAAGCTTAGAAATAGAAGAATGGTAAAATACGCTTAAAATATCAAGCTCAGACGCTTATTCATTTCTTATTTTTATTTATAATAGAAGTTTATTTGATTTCTGCCCAAAAGGTTCGAGCAATTTATTCAGATATTCAGTAGCTAAGTAAGCAGATGCTGTCACTATCTCTATATCCAGAGGCGTTATTACGAATTTTCCCTAAGTCTCGATAAATAAGCGATAATAAGATGACAGATGGGCTCGTACGTTTAAGGGATAAGGAGAAGAATCTTTCGTATTAAATAACATAATAATAACTTCTATTTATGTCTGAAAGTATACTATTCATTATATAAATAAAGAACTTCCACGAATAAATATCAATTATTTATATGCTGAGACATCATAAAATATTTACTTTACGTATGTTGGAGAATGTATTTCTCATCTTACATAATTTAAAGATTTAATATATTATTATATTTCAATAATTATTCTATAATGTAAATTTATTATTTTACATTACGCGTAATCATAGACATGTCCAATATGTAATTAATTTTTATAACCTTTTCAAAATAAAACAATATCATTTGAACGATCTTGATAAGCTACATTGATGAAGAAACCAGTCCTATCAATCATGAATTGTATTGGCATCTTATTATTATATTTGATATCAGAATCGTTTGAAGGACGAAATTATATTTTTTCAATGATTCATAAAAATTTATTTTTGCTATAACTCTTCGCTCTTTTATAAAAGTCTATGTAAAAATAATGTGAATAATCGCAACATTATATTCTTTTCGTAATTAAAATTCAGCACGAGAAACGAATTAAATAACAATTGTCCTAGATGTAGCGAATATTAATCAACAAAAGGAATCATTGCCACTGATTATCCCGTAGAAAAATCAGCCTCCTTCGCGGAATACTTTTTACCAGAGCTGGAAGACTTATTTTTTAGCCCTACTAAATTTTGAGCTATATCACTGATTTTGATACCCCCAGATATTTATCAATAAAGCACGAGATATTTCACATTTGAATACTGCAAATAAATGTAAAAGTAAAAGTTTTATTCCTCTACTACTGTCAAAATGTTATTTCATTCCCCACTCGTAAAGCACGGTCAGAGAGGTGGGGGATCGAGGAATACTCTTGAAAAAAAATAAGTCCTTGACCGCCCAGTCCGTGCATCCGCGAAATGACCCATCCACGTGTACCGCGAGCGGTTTCCAAAAAAAAAAAAAAGAAAAAAAACCAGCTCCGGAGATAGACGTCTAGCTCACCATCCCCCCCTCCCCCTCGACCCCCTGCAGCGGCAGTCGGAGAAAAGAAAGACCGGGAATCACCGAGGCAGCCGCACGGCGGCCCGCGCGTAGACGCGCGCCCGTAAATGTTTAGTACGACGCGCAGGTGCTGAGGTGCTGAAAAAAAATCACGTCCGCATTAGCATAAGCGCCGGAATAAACCACTCGACGGAAAAATCCGGGAGCGTAAAAAAAAGGAAAAAAGGAGAAAAGCGAAAGAGCGTCGGCGCGGCGAGAGCGGGGAAGGGAGGAGGGGAGGAGGAGGGCGGGAGGGAAAAATCTAAACAGGATTCCAGCGCGGGCCGTCGCTCGCTGAATACGCAATGCCAGGAGCGCGCGCCGCGGAGCCGTCGAATACACTTTTATTATTCACCAGCCGCCGAGTTTTATACGGGTACGAGTACAGACCCGCGATACAAGCTACTACCGGCGCGGCCCCTCTTTCTTCCGCGAGGATCCGTTGCGCGAGCCTCGCTCCCGGCGCGAGGCCGTAACGTCTAGTTTTGAATAAATATTGCACGGAGCTTCGACGAATGAGGCACGGCGCCGGGGCGGCGGACGATAGGCCCGCGGTGTTGTCGGCGGGCGAGGAACTGCCGGCGAGGGGGTGGGAAGGAGCAAAAAGTTATCGGGGAGCGCGAACGAGCTGCGAATCGAAAAATTTTCCCCGTCTTCGACGGTCTTCTTGAGAATAACCACGAGGCGTTCTCCAAGACAACTAAGTTAAATATTCATTTGGCGGTAATGGAAGAAATCAGCGACGAGTGGAACGTTGCAAAGATTTTCGGGGAAACGCCTGTTTCGCGATTCGCAATCGCGATTGCATCGGCAAAAATAACTCGTACTTAATAACTTTCGCACGAGAATACTATAATATTTATAGAACTGGCGATCGAAGCTGGGAAAATATTCATAAAGCTCCGGCAGGATTGCAGCTGAACGCTCGGGTTCGGCGGCTCGATTAAGGTCTGAGCGGAATAAGAGCCGAGCTTTTTAAAAAGTAATTCGCAAGACAAATCGCTTGGACACGCCTGTCGTTCCGGGGATGCCCCGTCAGCGAGAAAAACCCACGAGACTGATACGCTCGACGCATGTCCCGCATTTTAAAATTCGTCTTGACGAGCTTTATTTCGAAGCCCGCGCGAGCCTGGATTAAGATTCTCCGACGAACTAATCAGAATGAACAAGTTTCAGATTACAAAATTCAGTCGGCAAGTTTAACTGAGTCGAGCATTCGCTCGGCGAAAAAAATGACAAGAAGAAGATCGTGTAAAATGTACAAGCGCTTAATTTTTTTTCTCCAGTGTTATCATTTATTTTAAGCCCGACCCGCTGTTTTTGCGCCGACCGCATTTAAAATATTTACTTATGCTACTGCTCTTTTTCCCTTACTTTCTCATTCTCTTCCTGCCTCTATTTCACTCCTCTCTCTTTCTCTATCCCTCTCCTCCTTTTTCTCTCATTTTTTTTTTTTGCTTTCCCTATATCTCGTCCTACATATCAACTTTTCACGATAAACTTTTACTGCGTAAAATCAACAGGGAGACGTGCGGGCGCGCAAAGATCGCCTTTTAAATCGGCAATAAAATCCAAATATAAGCGGGATCTTAGATTTTAAAGGTACGACGACAACAGTTGGCAGGATACTGGCGCGTAAAAGAAGCCGAGGCTATGCCTCATATTGCCGGGCATATCGTAATCCAGGCACGCGCGCGAGCCTCCGCGCCATCATTTGCTTCGCGTCGCACTGCTCCCTGCCCATCCCCCTGCCCGTCGATCCATAATACCGAATTCCGAATACAATGGCAATTCTGCATTTCTTCTTTTGAATAATTCGCTGACTGTGTGGCGACAGCCACTGCATTAGCTGTATAGATGTGACAGCGTCACGAAAAAGAAAATGAAAATGCATCAACAACTGAATGCTTCTGCAGATATTATCATAGAAATTTCTTTTTTTCATACTTTTTTTCTAGCATTGTTGAAGCATAACGAAAGCATTCTCTAATCTTTGCTTACAGATATACTACGACGGCTACTGTTAGTAATCTAAGTTATGAATCTCATCTTCTATCGAAGAAATTATTGTTCATACAGAATCATTTTCGATTTATTGAAAAAAAAATACATTAACAATTATTCATGCATTCTGAAAATAAACAATTATCGATTTGTGCATTATAATTTAATTAACGATTAAAAATTAAGATAATGTAAAATAACAATGAAAGTCACTAAAGTAATCGATTATTGTGAAATACGGTATTGCAATGATGACCGAAAACTGCTATTATTTCACTAATGTTCCATTAAGTGTGTTTTAATCTATTAAGATATAATTGATATACAGAAATCGTATATAGAAAATGCTCTGACAACTGAGTGAAAATAATTGAAAACATTATATTTTAAGGTAATATAATAATTTATCTTCAAGTATTTTAATTATTATTGTGAGCTCGTTTTATAAAGCGCAATATTTGAAAATTAGTCTATCAAGTATATATCATTGACTTCAACGTCATCGGCACAGAATACACGTAATGCACTTTACTAATACTTTAAACAAGAACAGTCTGACTTTCATTATAATTTTCAATTAATTATGTATTGATATGTATTAATAGTGATATAAATATATATTGATATTATTATGTATTAGTTTTAATTTATTTAATTGGACTATAAGACCAATAGAAGTATTTATTAATTTATTCAGAATACGCGTATGTTTACATTTGTCTCAATTTTTCTTCTGTAGGCACCTAAAAATTGAACGAATATTGACACTATTAGCAAATGAATAACAAAAGTATCCAAAGACGATTGATATTTTACGAAAAGAATGATTCCAATTTAATTCTCTAACGTAATGTAGACATAAATTTAAAGCAGTTAAAAAATAAATGCAAATACGCCCAATTCTCCTGGCTAGCTCCGGCAGGGACGTTTAAACAAGCAGCTAGATAAAGAAAGAAAGTGGAGCAGTAGCCCGGTAATTCGAACTGCGCGGTGAGAATGGCAGTCCTCGATACAAACGGCCGCGCGAGCGAGGGGGCGGACGGGAGTAAGCTTCCCCCCCCCCCCCACCACACCCGCCATCCGCCTCGGAGGCAATAATCTTTAATTAAAGCATAAAATTATAGCAAGCTCATTAAGCTCGAAAACAAGCGAAGGCTCGAATATTCGAAAGCTGAAAGAGGCGGGATTCACTTGGAGTCGAGTCGCGGCAGAAATAGGGAGCGAGCAAATCGAGCGCGGGCGGTGGGTGGGTGGCTGAGGATAGAGCGGGATGGGGGGGGGGGAGAGGGCGAATATTTGCATCTAAAGAACCTCGAAGATTTTCCCGAGGAGTCAGGCTGGCGCAACAGGAAGAAGGGCGGCCGAGCGGCGGAGGGTCGCGCGCGCGCGCGCTCGCTCGCTCGCTCGCCTTGTTTTTATTTTCTCGCAATTTCCCTCGGCGTCGGCAACGGGGCAAAACGGAAAGTGGCCTTAAACGGAATTAGCACGCTTTACTACCTCCCCCACCGCCGCCCGCCTCTGCTCTGCGCGGAGGACTGCGTGCAGAGAGCCGCGTATTTATTAGGCTCGCTCGCCTCCCCCCCCCCGTCCGCCCCTCCGGCTCGGACGGTTATGTCTCATTTTCGAGCTGTCCCTCCCGCCCCCCGCCCCTTCTCCCTCGCTCGCGCGGATAAGTTTATAAAGATTTTCGAGGGCACTGAGCGATGAGATAATTTTTGCATTATACAGGCGCATTAACTCTTTTAATTAGAGCTCCTCGTTTTAATTATTCGGGGCTACACTTATTTAGTTCGGCAATTGTACGGACGCCTAAAATGAGAAATGAAGGAATTCATACGGTGGGCCATGAAGTAGATCGCGAGAACTATAATGAGCTCGAATTTTTCTTTTCAGTAATAAAAAACAACTGGTAAATATTAAGTTAATGAATCGTCCGAAAGTTTACTTACATTTAATATTCTAATGTGAACGACTTGAAGGAACTCTAACGATTATATTCATTACAAATATATAAAATTGAAGAATTCGTAATTTTGAAATCGTAAAAAAAATGTATTATTCTATTATATTATCGCATTTTTTATATCTGATTTTTTGTGCACTGCACGCATCTCATCATGGTTAAACCGATTACGCAAGACGACGTAACTATAAGCAATAAAAAATTCTCAAACCTGATTTCAGATTTTGCGTTGGCGATCGTTTTTACCTATGCGAGAACAAAATTCTGTGCGAATACGATTACGAAGAGCGATTGGTGTTTGCAACGATGGCTTTAAATCCACCACTCACGGCTACCTTGGCGCATTTAAAACGACAAGTGACTCATCTACAACCTCAGGTATAATTCAAATGATATTCTTTCGACTTAATTTTATCGTCAATTTTCATTTTTCTAAAATAATAGTAAATTAATCGTATTAACTTGTAAAAATAATTATAAAACCATGCTTTCGTATAATAAAAAAATATATATATATATATATATATATATATATATATATATTTATTATCTATACATATTATACATATTATTATCTATATACATCCTAAACTAATATCATAAAGTGAGAGTGTCAGTACGATCACCACAATTATATAAACTACTCAATCAATTGCAAAATTTTGAATGAATATAATTATGTTATTATGAAGCAAGACGAGCTGCTATATGTTAAAAAATATGTTAAAAAGAACCCAGTAAAAGGTACAACTTATAGATATGTTGTATGTATCATCCACTGAGTTACTCGCATATTCATCAACGTTCAGTCCAATCTGCTACAGTCATTGTCTTAAACTCTTTTTCCCATAAGCCGTTTGTATACTAGGGGTGGTATAAGAAGAGTGTGAAATGTGTTCAAATTTGTTTGGCATCTTTATCCATATAATTGGATATTGTCGTCTTATGAATTTTTGTAATATTTGCTTAGTGGAATTTGTTCTTTTATAATAGTTTTATCATAGCCTCGCTTCTATACAATATTATCGATGCCACTACACTTTTTTAACGATTACTTATGTAAATTGCTAAACATCATTTTATATATTTAATTCCAAACCATTCATCACAGGGAGAAAAGGGATAAGACATGTTAGTATGTCGTTTTTATCAATAACATAAAATTATCTAATCGTGTGAATTTCTTGTTTATTTCCAATTTCTGCTTATGGAAATCATTAAAATCATTCTAAATAAATATCTCCCTTTCATTCCAGTCTATCCCTAGCGAGGAGGAGAGGGGAACAAATGGAAAAAGTAGTCAAATGATATATTCAATAATATTTATAAAATTTATAAAATAAAAATAAGAAATAAATTTTATCTTTCAACTCTTTTTATTAACTTAATGTTTTAATTATTAACGTTAAATAAAAAAAATTAATAAAAACAAATAATGTGCGCAAAGGTATATTACTATGACTAAACATTAAAATTCATTTTTTTATTTAAGTCCACAACACATTACTATAAGATGCGGCTCTAACACTTCTCTATAAAAAGCTTATCAAAAACACCCTCACATGGATGTACGCTCTCATGATCAATTTTGATCCACATATACCATCAAAAAGTTCACGCTTTCGACTCGGTGCCCCCTCTGCCGTGAATCACAAATATTCGAAATGTACCTTTTGACTCCTGTGCCCTCCTCCTCCTCCTCCTCCTCCACCACCAACTCCGAGAACTCCCGGGCCCCCCGGAATACAGAGGCTGAGATTACGACGGCGATAAAGACAGATGGAGTTCGAGAGCCAGAATCCAGCCGAGCGAGACGAAGAGATAAGGCTGCGATATAAGACGCGGACTCCACCCGCGACGTAACCCCTTAAGGCAGGTTAAAGTGGCAGTACGGCCTCCCCCTTCTCTCTCTCTCTCTCTCTCTCTCTCACTCACTCTTCTGACCTTCTCGACAACAAAGGACTCCCCCGAGGGGCGCGCTTCCAAGTCTTACCTGCTCTCTCGAAAGCACGCGCATCTTAACAGCGAGCCGGAAAGAGGGAGTGTGAGAGGGTGTGAGCCGGGGGAAGAGGAGGAGGAGGAGAGAGAGAGAGAGCGAGAGAATGAAAGAGAAGGGGGGATATCGCGTGTCCTTATTAATTAAGCTCGCCGCTAAGCAAGCAGCCAACCCCCCTTCCTCGTTCCTGTCGCATGCCTTAACGATCCGTCGAGCGCCTCTACTCGTCTATACCGGCGAAGGAGTTGCTTCGGGACCGGATATTGGGAAAGGTAGTTGTTCCCAGCCTCCCCTTCGGCTCCGCCTTGTCCCTCTCGAAAGTGCGGGATCGAGAGCGACTCTACCGTCGGGGTTGATCGAAGCGTACACATCCAAGTATAGTCCGAAATTCTTACTGAAAGTACTCGGTGTGCTTTGCAGACAAGAAGAATTTCTGATGAATATTTGCAGACGGGCGATAGTGGAAACAAAAAACGAATTCATTCGTGACTTACTCGATGATTTGTGGTGCACTTAATTCAAAGCCATCATTACAGTGGCGCTTCATCCAGATAAATTTTTGGGACACTGAAACCAAAAAGTCAACTCCGTTATTTACATTCTTCATCAACTTGAAGTACAAATCATACTATTTCTATAGTTGAGTTTAAGCAACATCTGATTTTTTACAGATATTCCGTTTTTAAACAATTTTTCTATTCCCTACTCAAAGTTCCATCTACTCACATGTCTATATTGTCCCAATAGAATTGGTCAGTTTTAAAAAGAAGTAACAAATACGAAAAAGTCACAATTTAATATCTTCGCGAATAAATTTCAGAAAAATAAAAACCGCAAAGTTATATATCTTGAGAAATGAACAAAAATGTCGGGTAATAGCAAAAATTTGACGTAATAGATTAATTCTGAAAACAGAGGTAAATTCAACGCAGAAAAAATAATCGAGCAAATGCAGTTACGCTTTCGTAACTCTGACCCTTGATAAATTGTATCATTTTCAGCGTTATTATGCGTTATTAACAAAGAGTGGTAAGTTAGCGAATCATCCGCAAAAATTTAACATTCTATCAACTCAAAGAATAATTGAGATCGTATATAATTTATGACGCAACAACAATTATCGATATTTTTTTGCTCGATTTATTGATTTGCACTTGCGTCAAAATAAGGCCATTAAAAATGATATTAATCCAATAGTGGCAAAAATATTTTTTAACTTACAAAATTCAGAATATGTTATCATATAATAAAAAATGTCTTTGAACAATAAATTAATTTCACTGAGTCCACAGCTATGTTGTTGTGCAGAGCAAGCGTCATTTCGGATTTTCGTTTTCGTATAAAATACATTTCAATGAACACTCCTATCCCCGTCGCGAATTGCAACACTTTTCATCCTTTTCAACTGTGAATTATAATTACGCGCTCGTGTTCCGCATCGTCAATCATCCATTGAATCACCCGTTAGAATTCTAAATTATGGATTTCGCCACCTAACGCACTATTAATAGCCAGCATGCCATACTCGCTAGTACTTAGCGATGCACATTCGAAGAAAGAACGAGATCTTTCCCTACACACTGCCTCAAACCCCTCCGCTTTTCTTTTTCTCCATTTCCCTCCATTTACCTCTATTTCATTTTTTCCCCCCGAGCGCGTCCCCTCACGGGGCAAAAACCGCAGCGGCTGCGGCGCGGTGGCCGATTCTCTCTCTCTCTCTCTCTCTCTCTCTCTCTCGCGCGCTCGAGCTCCGCCGCGCTACCCCGCAAATTGGCGGCGTTTCCAGGAGGCGCGCGTGCACGCACCTGCATAATTTACAAAGAGTCGTATTAATATCTGCTCGTTCCCGGGTTACGCGATACTTCCGCTTGCGGGAAATCGCACAATTGCCGCCGCAGCTCCGCCAAGGCGCAACTGCAAGGTCTATATTAATATGCCCCGCTCGCGACTATATGTACGTGTATATATATATAGTAAAAGTATAGCGCATTGCAAATTAATGGCTTTCTTGATTATATATGCCGGCACTTTCCTCGAGCCGTAGCTTCATTTCAACAGTTTTCATGAAAATTACAGGGGGATCGATTAGCATCGACCGCCGCGCTCCTCCAAGTTTTTGTCAACCCTTCGGGAAATGAATAAATTATAAAATGAAAAAAAAAAAAAAACATGAAAGATGCAGAGCGATAGTTTCCGGAATTAATAGCCCGGCAGTCGTCCGGCATTCATAGACATGTAATTTTTGCGATGAGAGTACGACGCCTTTTTCTTATTCGAGTTTCACTCGTGGTCTATCGATGGATCGATGGCTAGAACCAGCATTTCGTACACTTGGCGCTCGGTGTCACAGTCACGGTCTCGGCCGATTGACACAAGCGCCGCTGTAACATTTTGCGCGCGCTTTGCTTACGAACACGTCGTCGAGCTCGGCCGCTGATTAGCACCGGTATTTGGGAGCATAAGTAGGGCGACGCGAAATAGCATAAAAAAAAATCACTTTTGACTGATAAAATTGATAAAAGTGCCATTCGCGTTGGAAATAAACTAAATAATAAGGAAAGATACTGCCTATAAAACAAAAATGTATGCGAAATTACTGTCTGCTTCCTGGAAGTACTTAATCATAATTCAAAGGAATCGAAATGCTTTACTAAACTTTTTACTCAAACGGCGAAAGAACTTTCGTATCAATAGTTGTAGATTTTTTCGCCCTCCATCATAAAGTCTAAGAAAGAAAAGATGAATTTGGTCCGCCCGATTTCACCTAGGATGATGTTTAAATTATAAAGAATATAAGAGAATAGCAATGCATGTTTTCCTCTGACTGTGTAAAAACAGATTGAGAAAAGAATACAAGTACAGATATCGAGTAAATATACAATGATGTCAGCGATGGATATCTGCACAGTATACCATTGTATTTCAATTATAAAACCATATACATTATGAATTTTTTCATCTTAAATGTATAATCCGTGACATTATTCTTTTTTGATAATGTTTCTCTCTGTTTAAATAGTTTTTTTTTTTAATTTTCAAAATATGGCACAAGTATATATATTTTAAACACTTACACTTATTGAGGAATGTATTTTTAAGAATTTTATATTCAGAACTGAATTCCTTCGCTATTCTAAATAGAACCGGGAAACGTAAAGTAATCCTACTTGGAATGACTTATGGAAAATGGAAAACAACTACTCATTAGTAAATAAATTATTTCAAATAAAAAATGTTCTTCATTGATTTTTATATTTATTTTAATTACAATTATTTCTTTTAGGATTAAATTGTTAACAAACATGTCTATTGTTCTTAGATTAAATAAACTCAATGAAAATGATCAAAAACACACATTGTACTTAAAGGAAAGCTTACAAATTTCAAAATCGAATTTTACGCAATAGAAATTTCGTAAATTTCACAATTCAAAAATTACATTGCCAGATTGATCAAATTAGTTCTACTGGAAAAAGTATTTAATTTCATCAATCCTTTTAAGCTACGCCGGAAAATGTTCCGACGTCTTCCCACAGAGCCCTTCCGAACTAAAAGTAGGATTTCTCAGTGAAAGAGGACAGCGAGTTTTGAAAATCTCCCAAAGTTTCCTAAGCGTAATTCTCGACAAACATCGCATTAAACTTATCGCCGGGATCGCAACCTGCCACCCAGCCCCCCCCCCCCGACCTTCCCACCGACCCCGCGAAATTTCGCCACACTCGCTCTCTTCGACTAATGCGCGCGCACCTGCATTCAACTACAACGATTTCCTTATCGCGCCCCGCGTCGAAGTCCCGCGCGCACTAAAACCGACGCTCTAATTCCACCCATCCGGGGCGAGAGCGTTAAACTCGGCCCCGAGAGCCGTGGCGCTCTCGCCTCCCCCCCTCTCGCTCTCTCTCTCTCTCTCTCTCTCTCTCTCTCTCTCTCTCAGCCACCCTCGTGGAACAAAAGGCGCGAGAGATCCCCTTCCCCCTAGGCCGCGCGTTGCCCGCAAGAAAGAATAATTCCAACCGCCGGCTAGAAACTTTCGGTGCGAATAAACGAAGCGGCACAGCGGCGGCCGGCGCGATATCGGCGGCTCGCTCGAACATTGCGTGTGTATATATATATATATATATATATATATATATATACACTTACAATATGCAAATGCGCTCGGGCCGCCTGGGCTGCAGCCTAGACTCCCCGGCAGCTCTCCGCCTTGCGTATAACCGAGCCGGGAGGGTTCCCGCGGCAAGGGGTAGGGGGCGCACGATCGCGTATATACTACGAGTCAGCTCCCGCGCGACCCCCCGGTTGGGAGGAGAACGAAGTGCGTGTTTGTCTTGGCTTAATTAATATCGGTCGCGTCGCCGCGAAAGGGACCCGCCGAGCCCCGTATAGCCCGCCTATACCCACGAGTAATTCATCATTGCTGCAGGACCGAAGTTCCTATATACCGTGTTTTACCGTAGGCGATGGATCTACGAATCGATAAATCGATCGCGATACACGCGGAACGATCCTCCTTTGAACATTGAAAAATAATTCTATTATCAAGTAAACATTATCGTGTATTCTAGCAACAAGGAGTGTTTTTTAAGTTAAGAAAATATTTATTGATCTACTTGTTACGTTTCCTCTATAAAATTTCTTTGATAAAATATTGAATAAATGTATTTTTAGGACATGTATTAAAAAAATCATGCTGTATAAAACAGAAAATTTTTATACATAATTTCTTGCCGGTACATATTTTTCCTGATTTTATAATTTTAAGTAATTATTTTTTTATAAACGTTCATCATTTTTTTAGCTATCTTGAATAATTTATTGGAAATTGACTTTGATAAATACTTCTCTCTCTCTCTCTCTCTCTCTCTCTCTCTCTCTCTCTTTCCGATTCTCTCTATAAAACATTACTACTAAACTATAGTTTGTAGCACAAAAAATGAAAAAAAAATTATGATATTTAGTGATATTAAATTTTATCATTTAAAAATGTTTTTTTATATAATAAAGATTATAAGCTTCTGAAGTGCATTAATACTAAAATTTTAAAAAGCCATTATACGAAGGAGATCCGCGTTGAGATAATTAAACCATTTATTATCACTTGCAAACGATAAAGTTATCTTATGGGCAACTTACACTACTGAATTGTAAGAACCATATAATATACAATCACGCTTTCATGCTAATTACCTTAAATATAACAAATCTCAGAGTACTAAGTGCATTTAAAACTTCCTTCTTTTACCCGACAGTTTACAAATTTGCATTATATAGCGGACTGCGCACTATTGCGAAAACTAACTAAACCATCGAGATATCCAAGTATCCTCGTGCAATATCGTATTGCACGTTGCGTGTGCGATTATTCAGAAACCGCGCCGAGAGGGCTGGGGAGGAGGGGGGGTGGGCAAAAAGAACGCTAATCGCCCATTTGACGAGAAAATCCCTGCGAGCATCAATAACCACGCGAGAACGAAGGCATTCAAAAGCCGCTCCGGAGAGCGAGGAGGCGGCGGGGCTCGCCTCGGCATCGATTGCCACGTGGCTGGGCGATTATAAATGACTCGCGCGCCTGGTGAGGGAGCCGCGGCGCGGCGCTCGCGCGTTACTCCACTTGCAAGGCGGGCACGGTAATGCCAATAATCGCGCGACGGCGTGCCGGTGTCGCCCCCTCTCCACCCCCCCCTCCCTGCATCTATTACCTTAAGCTTGACGGATCCACCTTGACGCGAGGCGGGGAGGGCGCGCGCCTGCTCTTCTTTGCCCCGCGTTCGAGTCTCCCTCGCGGGCTCGAGTCGCACGTATACAGGGATGCACGGGGCACGGGAAGAGTTTCTATGTCGCGGTAGAGGGAGCGCGCTTACAAAGGAGCTGCCAATATCGTTAACTCAAGTGTACTTTTCTTTTTGACCGAAGTTAATGAGGCGACTGGTCATTCGAGATTAAAAATAGAGAGACTTTTTTACGCGCTGGAAGCAACGCAAGAAAATACATCGGAATGAAGCTATGAAAAAACTCTGCAACCTGTGAATTTGTTTAACAATTATTTCATATAAAACTACCAAAATACGTAGGTGTAATCTGACAATTATAAAAGAAACTTTGTTTTTATCCGGAATCAAAAAATTAATATAAGAAGCTTGCATTATATTCGAAATACCCCAATGTAAATTGTTACAAATCATGGATACCAATATTAATGGAATTCTATTTGCATCTATGTGCGCACAACACGTCGATTTATATATAACTTAATACGTTATGTAAACGAGATTGGATATAATTAGTAGTTTTTCCTTATTGACAACAGTGCCATTTAGCGAAAGATTATATTGAACTAACGAATAGCCAATTCTTGTACACGTGACACATGCGACTCTATTACAACAAAAATTTCTGCATAATTAACAAATTTATTAACATAAGCAGTACTAATCGATATGTAAATAAAATTACAGAAGGGTAATTTTCATCGTGAAAAAAGAGAAAATAACTTGGCTTCACAGCATATAATAATCATAACATTATTAACTTTATATACTATTGTAAATTGATATCAAAATATTCAATTTAAATTCTAATTTTTATGCACTACGAATACACAAATGTTATTCTGATGTATCCATATTACTTTAATAAA